>CM045761.1:71287303-71481209 GCA_025200525.1 Camellia lanceoleosa | reverse complement strand
GCCTAGAAATAAACATCTCTGCCACTAATAGGATCTAAACACCTACTGTAGCCTTTGGTATGGGATGGTAACCTACAAAGACACAAGATAAGGACTTGATTGGAGCTTGTGAGGTGGTATAAAAGAGGTTTAACTTCAAGAAAACTGCAGCAACCAAGACCTTGAAAGAAAGAAAAAATACCGGAAGTGTTTTAAACAAAATACGACCAATGAGAGATTGATTAGGCGAAGCAAAGAACTAGGGCAAACATTCTATTATTGATGAGGAAAAGCATTTGTTTATAGCATTGCGTCAAACCAATATTTCAAAGGTAGAGAAGATTGATGAAGCGAGAGTGATAGCGTTTGATGATATGGCGATGCTTCCTGCACCAATAACACCATTTTATGCTTGTGTATAAGGACAATGGTTTGATGAATAATACCTTGAGAAGAGAAAAGAAAACCCAACCTTTTTGTTTACAAATTGAGTTCCTCCATCGATTCTTAAAATTTTAAGAGAAGTGTGAAATTGATTTCGGCATAGAGCTTTAAACTCAAGCAATTTTCATAGACTTCACTTTTTAAAATGTGAGCTTAGATCCAAAGTAAAATCTCTTACAATCATCAACAAACAAAACATAAAATCGAAAAGGGCATTATCAATAGTAAAAGGCCCCGTACATCGGCATGTACAAGAGAAAATGACTATCACTAGAAGAAAGACAATTTGAAAGAGTCTATGACTTTTAGACACATGACGATGGTCGATGCATTCTATGACTTTGTTAAAACTCTTTTTATTTGGAAGATGAGATGCGGTGTTGAAGCTTGGAAGCGAGAAGGATGACAATCTTTGATGCCACAACAAATCGTCCCGAGATTGGAGAAATGAACTAGTAGATGATGAAAAACACCTTGTGGTTGCTTGGGACAAATAGAAGAGAATGGAGACAAATGATAAAGGCCATTGATGTTTGATCCTTTATGTAGAAATCATTTGGTGTGTTTGTCTTTGAATGACAAAAAATCGAGAATAAAAATAACAAGACAAGGTTCATGATCCTTGGTTAATTGATGAACCGATAGAGATTAGATGATGTAGAAGGAACATGCAAAAGATTAGGCAGATAAAAAAGAAAATTGAGTGTTGGTAGAATACCACTAACATATTGAATAGAGTAAAATTGAACCATTGCTCATCAGTAACTTTGTCGAGCCTTGATAGGCTTGATCCTGTGGAAAATTGGTCAAATCATGTACATAAGATGAGTTGTGGCTCTGAATCAATGTACCAAGGAAGGCAATTGAATCTGAGAGGAAGAAATTGGCTTGACATAGAAGCTTTGGGAGAAGCATTTGAAGGTTGATAATGTGGATCAAGTCGATACCAGCGGTCCGAATGCAAGATGACTGATTTGCCGCAGTTGACATCTAGAGGAAGCGAGAACGAGTAGAGGTGATGATCTTGATCGATTGTTAGAAAATCGATTTTGAGATCTGTTGCCACGAAAATATCGACCACTTCTACCTCCTGCATCTTTGAGATCGCCTTGCTGAAAGTAGGGCGAGGATATCGTCCAAGAATAGAGTGTTGTGCTTCAAAACCGGATCTAGAAGTAGAACCGAATCAAAACTAAAACTAGAAGTGGAACCTTTGGGTGTTGAATAAGCAATATGCAAATCAGTTGGAAGAATGGCTTGATCTTGCTCTCGATGTGAATTTCTTACGAGCCAAGTAAAGGAATACAACTCTTCCATAGAGATAGCATTAGATCTAGTACAAATTGATGTTTTGAATGCATCATATTAAATGCAGTAAGCCATTTAAGATAAGAAGAATAAGATCTTCATCCTCAACCTTTACCATGAGCTAAGCGATGCAGTGCTTTGATCTGTGAAAGATAGGTCAATTGAAGAAGATTGCTTCGAATTGTATGAAGCATTCTTCAATTGATGAATATGAGATCGAGAGACATAAGTGAATTTCTTTTCTAGTGTTTGCCAAACTTGTGAACTCATGGAGATGAAGAGATGAATATCTTGATGAAGATAAAATTGCAATTAAACACGTGGCCAGTTGCATCAATTGCTTCCCATTGAAGATATGAAGGATTGGAAGCAGATTTTCCAGATGCATCGGTAACCGGATGGAGACAAGGTATTGCACATCACATATCCAAGAAGACACATGGCTCGAAGAATGTTATGGAGTTGATTTCTCCAAATCAAAAATTGGTGGAATCAAGATTTAATAGTAATGAGAGAACCAAAATTAGACGGAAGAGACTAAAGATTTGAAGGTAAAAGCGAGGATCTGCCATGAATGACTCTTGAAGGATGCTCGTAAGAGCTTAGGAAAACTGTGATACCATGTGAAGAAGAAAAGACTTTTCTATTTTTATTCAATGAATCTACATATACACTATACAAGATATTATATAGGAAAAAAAAATATCTAACTAACTTTCGGTAACTAACTAACTATCTAACTAACTTCGATGGGCTAAGCTATTCTAACAAAACTCTACTGTCTAACAAACATTACAAGCTATTACAGATATTATCTGAAGAGCTGTGATGATCAAGAGCTAAATCTTGACTTAAACAAAATTTGACTAGCTTTGGCTCGCCTCTAGGCTGATTCTTTGCAAGCGTGTATGTATCTCGGCACTCATCATAGAGAGAAAGAAAGGGTTTAAGCAGTAAGTGCTCACATATATAATAGTGTAGATATAAGAATAATTTTATTAGGGCAAATTATACTAGTAGTCTTATATTTTCTCTTTTGTGTTATTTTGATCTCTACACTTTCAATTGATTCAATTTTATATTTTTTTGTCAATTTGGTCTAATGGATAATATCATTGGTGGTTTTTGACAAAAATTATCATTGAGTTAGTCAAATTTATAATTTTGCCTCTAAAAGCGTGAGCCATTTTCCTAAAAAATTTAATCAATTAATACAAAGTCATAAATTAAGTGATCAAAATTAAGTCAATTAAAATTACATGACCAAAATGACACAAGAATCAAAGTATGTATAATTTGTCCACCTGTTACTATTATTGTTGTTATACAGAAGAATGTCTTTTATGAACTAACTGTCTCAGCCACATATTTTATGCAGAGCACGACTAATCCCTGGGTTTTGTTGGGTATTTTTGGCTTCTATTTTGGCTCGTACATCATCTTCAGCTGGAATTATTATGTTATTGAAAGACATCAAAAGTACTATATTCGAGATAATCTCATCGGACTATTTCTGATCGTAATGAATGTGATAGCCTTATCTGCACATGGATCTCTTCTAATCTATGCACATGACACTGGTGCATATAATCGACCAATATCCATGGAGAAGCATCATTGTCGACTTGGACCCTTTGCTAAGTTTGCAATGGATGTGTTCACTATATGCATTGCTATGATTTTGAGACAGTTTATTGGAGATATCAAGTATTCTCTTGCATGGATATGTTTTGTTGTTGATTTTCATGCATTTAGGAAACTACCCTACGGTTATTTGGACTTTAGCTTCTTGGGTGTGTTCTTGGGACTTTTCCTGGAAATTATTGTTGTTTATCAAAAACAACATATGTGTTTGCATCATAAAGCTGATAATATGTTTTGGGATTATCTATTGTAGACATTGGTCATATCCAAAGTCCACTGTTACTGCTACTAATACCACTAGGCCGAAGCGAATGAAAGTTGTGAAGGTTTTTTAGTTGTGGAGTTTCACAGCTGAATCAACCACTACTGACTGATTAGATTTGATGTGTTTTAAGTGCTACTGTTTAAGTGCATTGTGTTACTCTGAAGGTTCAATTTTCTCTTTCTTGTTAGTAATTTTGTTGGAAGGACTCTTAAATTTTATTTTTTAGGAGTTGGGGGTATGTGAAGCTTTATTTTTATTTTTTGAAATGTGTAGTTTTAATGACTTTGGTTGTTTTGTTATTGGCATTTGGAGTAGAAAGTGACATAATTTTGGATTTACAATTTCTATTAGTTCTACCTTTGCACAAAAGTGTATTTAAGTATCCGAAAGTCTAAGGTTGCGTTTGGTAGAGTTTTGTAAATATGATTTGAAAGTATGAGTTGTATTTTGAGTTTGTGAGTTGTGAAATTATTATTTGAGTGTAGAAAATTTGTTTGGTTATGGTTTTTTAATAGAGTTTTGAATTGTATGTGAAATTGAGTTTTGAAAGTTTGATTTGACATGTGAAATAAGAAAATTTGTTTAGTTATGAGTTTTGGAAAGAGTTTTCAAAACTTAATTCAAATTATTATTACTCATAACAAAACACACTACTTTCACACTATTGAAAATTCTGATCAACACTCATAACCAAACTCTTTTTAAAATTCAATTAAAAAAATTTATTATTAACAGAAAATAACATTAATCAATTTTTAATTGAAAATATTACAAAGGAAATAATTTTTTTTAAAATAAATATTCAAAAAATTTAAATCATAAATATTTAAATAATTTAAATAATCTAAAAATTTAATAAGTAAAAAATTAAAATAAATATTCAAAAAATTTAAATCGTAAAAATTTAAATAATTTAAATATTCAAACAATTTAAATAATTTTAAATTTTAAATTTAAAAACAACTCTACACTCAAATCGTAACCAAACACATAAAACAAAATTCAATTAAGAAATTATTTTTAAAACTCATAACCAAACACATGCTTGAAACTCCATACTACTTTCACAACTCTACACTCAAATCGTAACCAAATACATAACAAAAAAATTAAAATATTTAAAAATATTTTTTATAAAATAGGATTTGAATTTATTTTTATAAAATATTTTAAAATTTAAAAAAATTAAAATTGTAATATTTAAAAATTAAAATATTTAAAAATATTCAAAAAATTAAAAAATTAAAGAAATTGTAACATATTTAAATATTAAAATATTTAAAATCTTAACAAAATTAAAATATTGATTTGAATTGAGTTTTGAAAAGAGTTTTGAATTATGTGTTTGGTTATGAGTTTTGAAAAGCAATGATTACGTTTTGAATTGAGTTTTAAGAAATGAGTGTAGAATTATGATTTGAAAGCTCAAAACAAACACCACACTCAAATTAATAGATAAAACTATAATTTAAAAGGCTTACCAAGCGGAGTCTAATATATTTTTACTTGTCAACTTATTTATTTGCATGTCCACCATCAATGTCAAAGACTTTCTATCGCGATGATTTTTTCAACACCAAGGACTTACAAATAATATATG
The DNA here is from genome assembly GCA_025200525.1 of Camellia lanceoleosa. Lineage (NCBI taxonomy): Eukaryota > Viridiplantae > Streptophyta > Magnoliopsida > Ericales > Theaceae > Camellia > Camellia lanceoleosa. Next base: position 71,475,969 of record CM045761.1, on the reverse strand, counting down.
ATTTATATTTTTCACTAAAATATATATATTTCTTTTTTTATTTTTTTTAAAAAAAGAACCTCGCTAATATATTTTATTAACCATGTTCTTGTACTTCTTACATATATATTTCTTTAATCAAAATGGATCAATCACTGGACATAATATCATATAGACCCATAAAATTGAACCTCTGACCAATTTTTAATAAAATGTGCTGCAGTTTTCTTTAAACCAAAAGTTAGGCTTCAGATGTCGTTTGACAACATTTATAATTTATTATTTTTAGTTTACAAAAAATATTAGACAGACATGTATATATTTATTGAGTAAAAATGAAATTAAAAAAATATATTTGGTACATAAATATTTTAATTTTATTTTGGAAATAAGTGGAAAAAAGCGCTGTGTGGAAGATGGTTATCGATGATTTTGAGGTTGATGGTCGGAAGTGGTTATCGGCCGTGAGTGGTAATGGTCAAAAGTGATTGCCATCGGTGAGAGGTAGTTGGCATTCACCAAAGGTGGTTGTTGGCCATGAGAAGTTGTGACCGAAAATGATTAGTAATGGTTGGAGATGGTGGTTGGTTGGCTATCTAAAAGTGGTAGATGAAGTTGGATTTCAAGAAAATGTGGTATCCAAAAGTGGTTACCACGGGTGAGGTGGTTGGTGGTGATAGCAGGTGATAGCAAGTGGTGGCCGAAGGTAGTTGTTGTTTGATTGGCGTTGGTAGCTAACAATGGGTGATTTTTTGTATTTCTGTAAACTATTTATAATTTTTGAAAAAAACAAAAATTAAATGAGTTTTTGTTTATAGTTTTAAAATTTTTGTAAATATAAATAAAAAAGTAGTAAATGTAAATGTTACCTACCAAACAAGGCCTTAATTTTTTATCATCCCAAAATAGCTTTAAATTAATCTTATGAAAAATGATTCTTTAAAGCCTTTTTGTGGCGAAATTGGACCTAAGCAAGTTTTAATAGTTAAATCGGTTTGCAATTTGTAGGTCCAGATAGAAAAAGAAATTGGGCTGTAGTTTAGGGCTCCATCCATATTAAGCCATTTGAGAACTTTTGCGGACTGATAATTGAGGTCTTAAATGCTCTAATTATTGGATTTTTGGGCTTTGAATTTTGACATTTAATGGGGATTTTATTTACACCAAAAAATCATTTTTCAGTATACTTTGTTCAACTATTTAGGGTTATAATTTATTATCAACACATCCTATATTTTTTCCCAAAGTACCTTTCAAGGTACAACCAAATAATAAACAAATTAAAAAAAATCCAAAAACCTTCCTCTTGTTCAGATACAAGAAACACAACACCTGCGAAGGCGGCATCAGTGAATGAGGACAATGAAGGAGAGCGAGAGGTGAACTTCGTATTGAGCTTGAAAATTGAAAACTTCATGTTCACATCGCATTCACCGAGCTTGAAGCTTGACAATTTCGGCTTTGAAGCTTGAACTTCGTGTCGACCACTGACCACAGTCGTCTGTCGGAGCTCGCTCACGACATAGAGTTAATTAGGTTCTTTCTGAAAATTTGAAATTGAACGAATGAAATCATATTGAGAAGTTAAACTTTAAATTGAAAAATTAGGATTCGGACTTCGGTCTTTGAACAATATTTGGACTTTGATTGAACAACAATGACGTTAAATAGGTTGAATTCGTAACTATGTTTAAAAAAAAACACACACACACACACACAAAAGATAAGTATTATACTTTGATATTTATGTGCATACTTATCTTCTTGTTGGTTGGTTATTTCAAAAAATAGGTTACATTATTTTTCTCATCCATTGTATGATTTTGTTGAAACTTTCTTCTATTTGTAAGAATAAAAAACAATAATGTTGATGATAATGGTGAGTTTTGATGGGATATGTAACACTCTGTTCTAGGAGACCGTTTGAGCGGTGACTCGAGGTTCCTAGTATCTTGCATGTTGCAAGCGAGATGGCTCAAGCTGTAAAATAATCGCTCGAGCGGAGAATTGAAGCTCCTAGTATTTTCACTGTAGACCTGCAAAACTTCTGAGATCTTGCATTTACCGCTCGAGTGATGAAAAGTTGCTCGAGTTGTCTATACGATATTATGTACATCGCTCAAGCGGTTTGTTTGAGATAACAATTTTAAAAAGTCGATCTAAACAATTTTTCTCTCACTTTTTTCATGCATTTTCTCTTTCTATCACCTATTGCCAAAACCCCAGTCCTCAATGTGACAATTCGTTTCAGGTGACTACTTGAGCGGAGATGAGGTGCTCCTAGTAGTTTGTTTTGTAGGTCGAGGGACTGCTCGAGCGAACAAGTGGTCGCTCGAGTGAAGATGAGGGGGTTCCCAGTATCTCATTTTGTAGACAGAGATATTGAGGGGTTTCTTTCACTGCTTGAGCGGTGAAAAGACTGCTCGAGCGGTCTACGCAATATCAACCACTTAAAAAGTGACTTTTAGATAATTTTCTTTACTTTTTCTTTTCTCTCTTCTTTCCTCTCTCTCTATCTCCAAATATCCTAGCTATTTCTCTCTAGAAGTCTCTTATTACGCTAAGATTCAAGCTAAAAGTTTAATGTCACGTCCCAAACCCGCCCCTAAAAGTTTGGGCATGACCCATTCGAAAACAGACACTAATCCTGTTATACATATCATACGGGGCCTGAACGGAAGCATTCAATAATAATAAAAAAAATACATAGAATAACATCCATTGAGCTATTCCTAACATGCCAGGATCTCAACATCACACTAAGTAAATATTATACAGATGGTTTATATACATATGCCTCGACTCAACCTCATAAATAGGCGTATAACAAAAATATTAATAAAGAAGGAATTATATACAATCAACCATAAATAGACGTCCAAAGCGTAAATCAACACTCAACAACACTGTACATAATACACGGCTTCAGGTGGTGCCTGGACGCATCAAAGTTGACAAGAGAAGCACAAGCCTTAAAGGTTAACTTGAACTCCGGTTAGTTACCTACAAGAATAGGCAGACAAAATACGAGGATGGCGAACTTCGGTGAATAACGATTACATAAATAATGTAATATTTAACTGAATAATCAAACATATATCTGAGATGCATGTAATTAACTACATTAGTAATTATTCCCAAAAGCCATGGGTCCAACTTCCATAGCAGAATGGCTTTAAGCCGATATATCTGAAGCGCCTTAAGCCTACAGATGCGAAGCGACCATGGGTCTAGAAATATCGAGAATGGCCATCGCCTAAAAATAATGGAATTACGAAATAAGAACTATGAAATAGCGAAATAGCATAAATATGAAATATGAAATAACAGAATAACGAGCGCATAAGCGTGGGGTATGAACGCATAAGCGTGGGGGTAGCATGAAGCATAAGCGTGGTAGCAGACGCATAAAGCGTGGCAACAGGACGCATAAAGCGTAATAACAGGACGCATAAAGCGTAATAACAAGACGCATAAAACATGGTAACAGGAATAACAAATGTATTTGTTCCATACCGAAAAACATCGAGCAGTTATCTGAGATAAGCACATTCTTCCCATTATTCACATAAATAAACATAGATACATAAGCAACGAGCGTTGCCGATATGAGAATGGTAACATTAATTATCAATAGCAAACAAAACTTATGGTACAATGTTTCCTCATGGTTCTTTGTACATAGACATACTTGTTTAAGTAATTATGAGAACCTTAACATTACCTATAATCAGAAGGTAAATCGGACCAATTCATAAACCAACTTCACGGTGTTAATAGTTGTATGCAATTCTTATCTGAAGTATAGGTTATTCTTAGGATGGTACATTGACAATAATCATTAGCCATAACCCAAAATCTGAGTAGGTTGAGAATCATACGGGTATGTGATCACTCTTTTAATGTTCACATCAATTCTCAATCAACACACATGTTAACATATTAGCTCACGGAGGATAGAATGTCAATAACAATAATGATTAACGGTAAATAACATATGTTTGAGGTACTATTACTCAGTGTTTAGATGCTTGGTCCGCCCTATAGCTAGCCCTACACAATTCACATAATTCAAATATAATCCATCATAGTACAACATCATTTAGTTCAACATTACTCAACACAACTCAACATAATCAACATAATCCGCCATGATCATCACCATCAATATAATCCACACTATTTAACGTTATTCAACTCAATGCCACGAGTATAATTCAACATATTTCAAATTAAGTTGCTAAGGCTCATTTCAACATTCCATAGCAAGTTTACCTTATCCACATCATCAACAAATCTTTCCCCCAATTTCCTTTCTCATTAACATATGATTTACAATGCTCATAACAAGCTCATTCGCAAATTTTAACATAATTTTCAAACATTTCCAAATTCAAATTAAACTTGAACACATATAATTCAATACCTCAATTTTATTATTCTACTTCTAATTTGGGCCAAATCTTTGGTTATCATCCTTAATTAACCTAGGGTTTCAAGAAAAATATTGAAATGTCAAGAAAATTCAAACTTATTAACCTATCATTTTCTATTCCAATTTCCCATTTATTGTACACCTAGGATTCATAATCTATCATTTTAACCCATCAATTTTATCACCAACATGATAAACCCGAAACCCCCAAATCTCAAGTTGGACATAGTATGCTCAAATTATAGATTATGTTTTTATATACACAAAATACCATAAATCCTTCCATGAATGCAAATATTGAAAAGGAATAAGGACCCCTACCTCAAGAATCAAACAAAGGAGCAAGGATTGAGAAGAATCCTCCAAAATCTCGAAATTCCAATCAGTAGAACATAATAATCTTCATGCTTCTTCACTTTTTGATGGATGATCTTGATCAAAACTAAAAGAAATGGAAGGTTTTGGAGATTAAGAACCTAGGGTTTTCGGACCTAAGGGAGGGATGAAGAGGGAAAAGGAAAATGTGAGAAATGATCCAAAAATCTCGTTTTAAATTTGCTCTCCGTAATTCCCGCTCGAGCGTACCTATTTTCAGCACAGATTTCGAAACTGTGAACAGGTATAACTCTCCCATCCGGACTCCGTTTTAGGTCGTTCTTGTGTCCAAATTGAAGCCCCGGAAATAAGCTTTCCAATGGTTCTAACCTCACATCCAAATTCAAAGTGTGGAAAAAGAAAAGGGTAAAAGAGTGGCGGCTGATCGTAGATGAATCATTCAAATTAAAGCTTTTGGTTCCATCCTATTTTACCTTCATTGTACCACCTCAACCCATACTCTAAAATAACATAAGAAGGTTCTAAGTACACTAATAAAATGCCAAGGACAATCTTACATTCCACGCTCGAGCGTCACTTCACCCGTTCGAGCGCTCACAGACCAATAAAGAAGTCTGCTCGAGCGTCAACTTCTCCGCTCGAGCGGAGATTCTAACTGCGAATCTTAGGCCGTTTGCGAAATTGCTGGAAACCCCAAAAGTCCGCTCGAGCGTTAACTCTTCCACTCAAGCAGAGGGAAAAGTTCTGGGTCGTCACATTTAAAGTGAAGTTCACTTGGAGATCTTAGATTCTACCGATTGGATTTGGATTTTACAAAGAGTTCCTCCAAAACCTAGCTTCTTTGTCTTGATTTTTAAGGAAGGACTACTTTTAACCTTATATCTCTTTAAATTGAAGATGATTATGTGGTGTTGCCATGACATTGATGAGTTAATGAATGTTTTATAAGTTGAAGTTTCCTTACAAAAATAGTATTTTCCCTATATTTTTCTTCAGATTTCTACTTTTAGCCATGAATTATGAAAGTTTTTGATGAAAATTAATATTATATATGTTGGAGGGGCAAAAGCCCCAAATCTCGTAAAAACGTGAACTTTGAAATTTTAGAAATGATGTAATAAAAATGAAATTGACCCTTAATTCTTTAAATTGATGAGGTATTTGAACGGAGAATTGTGAATTTGGAATGTTCTTGAGATGTTAGATATTGTCATTTTATTTTTGCCTCAATTGCTTGGATGGTGAAAGATTACTTTTACTCTAATGAATGTATGAATACTTGGAAACTACAAAAGAATTATTAAAGGGAAGGTAAATAGCTTGGGTGTTCGGGTAGAGAGTCGATTTTGGAAAAGTGTTGTGTATGGTTGGTATCCACATGGGGAAGTCTAGGTGTCCAATTACCCTGTCTTGAGCTTATCGCCAGACGAATGTGGGGAAATATTTTTGGGTGTCCACTGGTCCTACCATATTGTAGTCGGTAAAAGTGAAAAAATGGATGATTTGGGGTGCCCATTTCCTGCCGTATTAATAGCCAGCAAATGTGGGGATATTTTTGGATGTAAACCTATGTATTTGTATGTATTGGAACTCTCTTTAGTTCATGGAGTATTTACCTCCAGTGTCTAATTTATGTGAAAACTGTGGATTCTTACTTTCTCCTTTAAAGTAATATTATGAGTGAATTAAATATGATTTGGTTGTGATGATGCTATATGAATCTTTGAATAACTAGATATTTTGTCAAAAGTTTTTCTACTGGGTATCTAACTTATTATTATCTAACATTTCGGGACTTGATAATGGGCCACCACTCTAATGAGAAGAAGGTGGGAGTTTTGTGTTGGTGGAGCATGAAAGCTCGTGGATGTATTTTTGTGAAAGCTCGAGCATACATGTTTTGGGGAATGCGAGTCCATTTCTTTGTAACAAAGCATGGCTTTGATAATTGTAAGCTAATAGGGCAATTTTGTATTATCTCCTCTAATTTCTTGAATTATGCTAATGTTGATGCAATTATCAGTTGAACATGAATTTTGTTCGTTTGAGGTTATAGGTCAATGAGAAAGAGGGTATTGGATTAATGTTGATGGTCGGTGATGAATGGTTTAAAATTAATTATGTTATGAATAATGTTTTCATTATTAATAAATTGGGGCCATTACACTAAAACACTTGATTTCTCTTAATTTTACTCAAGATCCACCTTAGATCTTCCAAAGGGGTTGAAAAACAAGTTTGATTTTCAAGTTCTACCGATTGTTTCAAGATTTCTTGAAGTGTATTGTTGGGTTTTCGTTTCGTCTTCAATCTTGAGGTAGGGTACTTTTGACCTATTATATCATTAATTTGAGAGACACATGTGTTATTTTCATTAGTTTCCAAGATGTATATGAAATGTATTTGTGTTATAAAATGGATTTGTTTTAAAAAAGGGCTATATCTCATGATTTTTGGAAGAGTTTATGTATATTTTGATGATTATTGTTATTGATGATGAGATTTGGCTTTTAAGTTATGTAAGAGGGAAAAATCCCAATTTTCTTAAAACTCTAGTTTTCAAATTTGTTCAAAGAAGAGGATTTGGCTTGATTGGCCTTCTAATCTTCTAGTTGTTGATTTGAATTGTTGTTTGTTGATTATTGTTGATTTATTTGTGAATTTGTAGTGAAAGAACTTGTAGAGCTTCCTTGAGTTCATACTCTGTTTTTTTTTTTTTAAATTTATGATGCTTTGTTTAAGAAAATAGTAGCGATGTAATGACCAATTTTTTTTTGTTTTAAAATAGCCAATGCATAATTTAATTGAACAAATTTTTGAATTTGATTGCAGTGTAAATTAAATGCTTGATTCGATTTTGTATTTTTTTTTTAAAAAAAAAAAGAAGGGAATATATTCTGATGATAGTTTTTGTGATGGAAGATAGGGTGATGATGTTTTTATTTTTGTGTGGTGGAATACAAATATAAAAGGAACATGCATGGTCAACTGGGTGGTGGAGGATATTTCTTTACAAAAGAGAGAAGTGAGTGGGTTCAAGCATGGGAGGGAAAAATATATTTTTGTAAAGAGAGACACATATGCACACACAGAAGGCACATGGGGAGAGGGACAACATTGCTTGCAGCAAAAAAAAAATACATCAATACACACGGGTTCTCTCTCTCTCCCGTGGGGAAAAGGAGACACACACGACACACCTCTCTCTCTTTCCTTGTTCTCCATTGATGCTCAACCTTTGAGCTTTGAGTGGGAGTCCTTCGAGTGAGATTTTGTATAAGTTTTGTAAATGAAAGTCGGAGAGCTCGTTGTGATCTTCTAATGGTAGTCTCGGATTCATGATCGGGCAAGATTTTCCTTCCAGATCTACTCTTATTCATTATTTGAGGTAGAGACTTTCTTCATATTTTTACATTAAAGTTATGTTAGGGTTATTTTGAGAAAATATATCATTATAAGAGGTATTGCATATATATATATATATATATATTCAGATTTTTGTTTGGTAATTTTTGGAAGAGAAATTATGTTGAAATGTTAAAAATATTGTTATTTTGAAATTGATTTGGAAAAATCATCTTGTGTTGGAAATACTTGTTAAAAATCCGAAAATAAAATAAATAAAATAGTTGTATGAGTTGTATCTACCTCATATTATGGTTAGATAATTTATTTTGAAAAAAAAATGTTGAAATATTTATCTCATTTTTTAGTTTTGGAATTTATTTTTGAGAAGAAAAATAAATTGATATTGATAAATATGGTATGAATTGTTAAGTTGAGATTATAGAATGATTTTGGGATTTAAGACTCTAAAAATGTGATATGTATGATGTTTTGTAAATGTTAATTTATTAATTTTAGAAAGGTTGTGAAATTGTGGTTTGTAGAGATTTGGGAAAGTGGCTAGGCATGAAATGTAGGGGTATTTTGAGTGATGAGTTATGTGAATTTATTTTTAGTATTATTAGTTTGGAAGATTGTGAACTTAATGGATTTACTAATTTGATGAATTAAATTAGTTGGTTAATATTTAAAATCCTTCATAATTAAAGGGGTGTTATTGGATTTAAATTCCCAACTTTTAATATTATGAGATTAAAAGTGATGATGTTGACCAAGAATAAGATTTGGAGAAATTAAGCGAGATTAAGTTGATGTGATATGGTATTTGGCCCATAATTTCACTAGTTGAGTTATGTTATCATAATAATACCTAAAATTCATATATGAGATATTCGAATTATTTTGGTAGATTTTGACAATAAAGGAAAAGAATATGATTTTAGCTCGTTTGGCGCAAATGGATGAATTGGATTAAAACAAGAATGAGTTATCAAAACTTTTATTTATTTATTTATTTTTCCTTGGTTTAATTTGATGCGGTTGATGTTGATAATCGGAAAGTAAACACTCATGTTATATTTTATATTTATAGTCAAGAGAAGATTTTGATATAATTGATTAAATGTTAGAATATTCACTTATGCTTATTGAGAATTTTGATTGAACTTGAAGATCTCGAGATTTCACTTGCGTGAGAAAAATAAGAATTGATTCTATTTAATGTTTGGAATGGGGATGAGTTTTGAAAAGATTGTAATTACATTTCATTGATAAAGGAAATGAGTTAGAAATCGATGAAAACTAGAACCCACTTTGGTGTCATATGTTTTTGCTATTAATGAACCTATTACTTAGAAGTTTTAGTTTAGATAATTGGAAGGGGATTGCCACGTTGGTATTTAAATGAGGAGATTTTTGGAAATGTAAGAAAATGTTTGACTTTGGAAATTTGTTTTATATAGGGAATATTGTTGAATTGTCTTGAAAAGACTAAGTTAAAAGTTGTTGATTTATATGTGGTAAATACATGAACATTGGCATTATTATATTATCTTTTGAAATTGTATCATGATATTACATTGATAGGGATATGGAAATTGATCACAATGGAGAATTGTGTGGAGGAAATTGGAAATGGAATCAAATGAAGGATTGTACATTTTGCATTATCATTTTATCGAACCACTATTGAAATTGATTTTTAATCTTGCATTAGAAGGTTGTGGTTTTAAAAGAGAAATTGTTTTATGAAACAAGAAGATGTTCACAATCTACAAAGTGGTGGAAAGTGGGAAACAACTTTTTATGGGATACTCTTCCACTTCAATTGTAGAAGGACAAAGAAAGATCGTGCTAAAAATGACCTCGGGGAAAGAACTCACGCTCAACAATGTACTCCATGTGCTAGAAATTAGCAAAAATTTGATTTCTAGGTCATTGTTGATCAAGAATGGATTTAAATTAGTCTTTGAATTTGATAAGGTTGTACTCCCTAAGAATGGCATGTATGTGGGGCGGAGTAATATGAGTGATGGACTTTTTTAGCTCAATATAAATACTGTTGTACCAAATTTGGCTATTAATAATAAGAACACATCTTCTGTTTATATTGTTAAATCTTCTTTTTTATGGCATGGTAGATTAGGACATATTAATTTTAATTTTTGCATAGACTTGTTGCTTTAGATTGTTTACCAAACTTAGAGTTTGATCCTAATCATAAATGTAAGATTTGTGTTGAGGCAAAACTCACTAAGGCATCATTTACTAAAGTAGAAAGAAGTACTGAACCTCTAAGTTTAATTCACACAAATATCTGTGATTTAAAATTTGTTCAAACTAGAGAAGGTAAGAAATACTTTATTAGTTTTATTGATTATTGCACTTGATATTGCTATGTTTACTTATTGAGAAGTAAAGATGAAACCTTAAAAGCTTTTAAGTAATATAAACTTGAGGTTGAAAATCAACTTGGCAAAACTATTAAGATAATGATGAGAGAAAGAGGTGGTAAGTATGATGTACCATTTGAGGAACTTTGTTCTGAGCATGGTATTATTCACCAAACCACTGCACCCTAATCTTCTCAGTCAAATGAAGTTGCTGAGAGAAAAAATCGAACTCTTAAAGAGATGATGAATGCCATGTTAATTAGTTCAAGGTTACCTTAGAACTTGTAGAGGGATGCGATTTTATTTGCTAACTTTATCCTTAACAGGGCATCTCACAATAAAATTAATCAAACACCTTATGAATTATGAAAAGGTCGATGACCTACCTACAATTACCTCAAAGTGTGGAGATGTTTGGTCAAGGTGGCAGTCCCTAGTCCCAAAGCGACTAAGATAGGTTGATTGTGTGTTCATTGATTATGCAAATAATAGTAGTGCATATAGATTTTTTAGTTCATAGATATGAAAATCACGATATGCATATAAACACTATTATTGAGTCAACGAATGTGTCATTTTTGAACACATTTTCCATGCAAGGAAACTAAAGAAACAAGTTCAAATAAAAGAACTTTTGATCTTGCTATGGGTAGCAATGAAGACCACAATGATAATGAAGCGAGATAAACCTACATGTAACAAGAGGGCTAGGATCTCTAAATCATTTGGTCAGATTTTCGACATACTGTTAGAAAATGAGCCTCAAAACTTCAAGGAAACAATGTCAAGTCTGAAGCTCCGTTGTGAAGTGAGGCTATGAATAGTGAAATTGAATTATCTTTGCAAAATCATACTTGGGAACCAGTGGATCTTCCACCAGGGTATAAACCTCTTGGATATAAGTGGATATTCAAGAGAAAAATGAAAGCAGATGGTTCAATAGATAAATACAAGGCTAGGCTTGTTGTTAAGGGATACAAGCAGAAAAAAGGCCTTGATTATTTTGACATTTATTCACTAGTGACAAGAATAACATCTATTCGCATGTTGATTGTGATTGTAGCTTTGTATAATCTGGAAATACATTAAATGGATGTTAAAAGCGGCTTTTTGAATGGTGAGTTAGATGAGGAAATCTATATAGAACAACCGGTAAGGTTTCAAGTTCCCGACCAAGAGAAAAAGGTTTGTAAACTTGTCAAATCCCTTTATGGATTAAAACAAGCTTTGAAACGATGGCATGAAAAATTTGATCACGCTATGCTTTCGAATGGTTTTAAGATAAACGAATGTGACAAATGTGACTATGTTAAAAACATAGACAAAGGCTATGTCATAGTTTGTCTTTATGTGGATGACATGCTCATTATTAGAAGCAATAATGACATGATTAAATCCATAAAGAAAATGTTGAACAAAAAGTTTGACATGAAAGATCTGGGAGTAGCGGATGTAATTCTAGAAATAAAAATTACTAGAACATCTGAAGGATATGCTTTATCTCAGCCTCACTATGTTGAGAAGATTCTAGAGAAATATGGAAAGCATGAGGACCGTCCTGCTAAAACACCAATTGATATTAGTCTTCATTTGTCAAAAAATAAAAGTATAAGCATATCACAATTAGAGTACTCTCGGATAATCGGAAGCTTGATGTATTTAATGAATTGCACTAGGCCAGATTTAGCCTATACTGTAAGTAAATTGAGTAGGTACACAAGTAATCCAAGGTCCGATCATTAGAGAGCGATAATTAGGGTACTTAGGTATCTAAGACATACCCAGAATTATGGCCTTCATTATACCAAATATCTAGCAGTACTCGAGGGGTAAGCGATGCAAATTGGATATCGGATACTAAAGATTCAAAATCCACTAGTAGATATGTCTTTACCCTAGGAGGTGTTACAGTCTCTTGAAAATCCTCCAAGCAGACATACATAGCAAGGTTGACAATGGAATCTGAGTTTATCACATTAGATAAAACAGGAGAAGAAGCATAATGGCTTTGTAATTTCTTAGAAGACATTCTAATGTGGCCTAAACCTGTGCCAGCTATATGCATTCACTGTGATAGTGAAATAGCAATAGGACGGGCACAGAATCATATGTATAACGGTAAATCTCGACACATTCGTCGAAGACATAATACCGTTAGGCATTTGTTCTCACATGGAATAATTTCCATAGAATATGTAAAGCTAACAGAGAATATTGCGGATCCATTGACTAAAGGGCTAGCCAGAGAGCAAGTGTACTATTTATCGAGGGGAATGTAATTAAAGCCTATTATTTAAAATTCGTCATAATGGCAACCCAACCTAATTGACTGGAGATCCCAAGATCTAGGTTCAAAGGGACAACCGAATTATTGATGACTTCACGTATCACCAAAGAGGTTTACTCCTACCCATTTCTATGATAAGAAGAGTGATATCTGCAGCGTTAGTAGGATAAGTTTTGCTTTTAATGATTCTTATAGCTTAGACATTCAAGTGGGGTATAGCAGGATACTCTTAAATAAGAAATCACCTATATGAATGTGAACTGGGCCGGTTCTGTGAGAATCGAGAAGGCTAAATTTTCTAGAGGACTCATGAATTTCCAGGAGTTGTTCAGCGCCAAAATGAACACAACCACAAGAACTAAACTGTGTTTGCGGATACACTATGTGTAGTCTATTGTCATGGCTTACACAAATAGCTAATCAGTTCAAGGCATCACGTCCACTGGTTAGCCAGTGAGTCCAATAGGCTTTTATTAGAGCAGGCTCAAAGCCAAAAGCTACCTATCTCGATGTGGTGTATCTTGTTAATGTACTTTTTCTTTGTCTACATCTTGTTACATGTTCATTATCGTGAATTCCATTCATGTGGGGGATTGCTGGAAAATGAGTTTGAAAAATCCTTATTTATTGTTAAGTTTGAGCATTAATTAAGGTGGGACCCAAGCGTTATTTTTAACGTTTTTCATTGGGTTCATGTTTAATGTCGCGTAGTGAATGAAACCGTGTATTTGGTTGCTCAAAATCATTTCCGGATGAATAAGAATTCAATACGCGTTTTCGAGTTCCTGAAAATGGCTTTAGGTGGGTTTCCTACACATTTGTGAAATGTGTTTATCCTACATTGGAAAGGCTTAAGGTTTTGAATGAGTTTATATACTTTAACTTGGGATACTTAAGATGGGCCCCAAGGGGTACCCAAGTTTGTGGAAGGATGAGGTTATAGGTAAAGTGGGCTAGACCCATTGGACCTAAAACAAAAAAAATATGCACACACCGCCACTGTCATCCGTCATGTTGGTCGGGCAGATTGGGCTGGACTGGGCCTGGGCTTGGGCGCGGGTGTGAGATTGGGTTGGGCTTGTCCGACCCAATACTTATCTTTTTTGGGCCAAAAGCATTTGCATTTTATTTAATTTAATTTTGAATTTTGATTTTCAAAATTCAAATTAAATCTGTCCAGATTTTTTCTCACATCCAAATAGGTCATATCTATTGAATTCACCCGAACAAGTTTTTCTACCTGTTGACTCCACCCAAATAAATTCACCCGAATAGATTCAAATCTGTCCAAGTACCTATTCAATCTGTCCGAATAGGTTTTTTACCTGTTCGGAATAGCCACATTTTCTCCTATAAAAAGCCAGTCTTCCAGCAATTTAGGTGATTAATTTTTCCCTCAGAATTTCATCATTCTCCTTTTGTTCTTCTCTGTGTTTTTGCATCGGTTCTGCATTTAATTTTTAGGAAGAAAAAAAAAGAGTCACAATAGAGTTTGGTTCGCTAGACTTGATTTTGTAGTGCTGCAAATCAAGTATTAGTCGTTGCATCCTGAGAAGTAGACGCTAGTAAATCTCGAAGCATCGAAGCGAGGGTGAAATCTACTTCACGGAAATTGAGTCCAACACAAGTCTCGACTTTAATTTCCGTAAGAATTTAATTCAAAATTTAATTTATATAATTATTTGATGAATTATTTTATTTTGTTGTTTATTTAATATACACATACACCACTATGGGTATAACAGGGTATTGAGCTATTGTCAAGGATCATAAACTAGAGAACACGAGAGAGATTCAAAATTTTAGTGTTCTTTATCAGAATTGTTAGGTGTAGCTCGGCTTTTCGCGCTCTCTTTCGGAAGAATGAAATAGTCCTTACAGTTCGAACTCCATTTGTGTTGGTTCTGAATCTGATTTCACAAGTGCAATATGAAACAGTGGAAACTCAAAAAAAGTCCAAATCCGGCAATTATTTTTGGAAAATCGATGTTTGAATCAAATGTCAAAAATGGATTGCTTTTCCAGATTTCAGTCGCCACCTAAATATTTATGGAAAATTTAGGAAACCCATGACTCGTGCCAAAGGCCATTAGTTCGTCGTTACCAAAGTGTCTTAGTTCGGGAACTTAGGTATGAGAGGGGAAGGTCAATAATGAGCACCCCATTCACCCGATCAAAGATCGGCCTTTACTAATTATGATATGATTCTTATGTACAATATATGTTCTTATTTTGATTATTTAATAAATCCTAAAATTTATTATGTGAAGCATACAAGGTATAGACTAGTTTGCTCAAATTGGAACAATTCAATTTCATGTTTGTTTCTCAAAAAGGGTTTGAATTTGCCACCTTAGGTGGGCTTAATTTGCCACTTAATAAAGTGGGCTTAAGGTTTGTGAATTTGCCACTGCAAAGTGGGCTTAAAACGCACATTTGTTGATTTGTTCCAATTCAAACAATAAGTCTTTGTCCACAGGCATTTAAATAGTATCTCATTTAAGCACTTAACCTTATGGTAGGATGCTAAACATAATAAGAAAATTATGTACAAGCGGAATGCTAAAGCATAACAACTCACATATTTACCGACGTCCCGCGAACAAGTTACAAAACAAAGTTAGAAAATATGCATAATTCCTAACTATACAATACATGTAATATGCAATTACTAGACTCGGCTACTAATATGGCATATAAAATGAATTGATCGCATGCAGTCTAAGCATCTATTTAGAGAAGTATTGAAACAACAATGCGAATTGGATGATGAACCGAGCCTTGGTACATGCAATACAAGTGGATGCAAACATGAGTATGCTAAATAAAACATGATGTCCCTAATCTAACCATCGTAGGCTGATAAATAAAAGGGAAAAAGATGTGGGGTTAGAAGACATACATATTATTACAAGCTTGTTTGCCCTCGCGTAGGAAGGTCCGAATGAACTAATGCACCCTTACGCAGGAGGGTCCGAATGAACTAGCTAGCTAACTAATTACTTAACTAATAATTACAAAACAAATCAATTAACTATGCTAGCTACAACATTACACTTAATTAACTACTCTAACTAATTTTACAAATTAGAATTTAGCTAATTAATTACACTAATGAATGCATTATAAAATTCTAATGAACTAACTACTTAAACTAATTAATTAATTATAAAAGTCTAATTCACTAACTAATTAATTACACTAATTAGTTAATTACACTAAAATTCTAATGACCTTACTTATACAATTCTAATTAGTGAAACTAATTAATTACACTAATTAATTAATTATTAACTAAACTAATTAATTAATTATAAAAGTCCAATTGGCTAGCTAATTAATTACACTAATTCATTAATTACACTAAAATGCTAATGACCTTACTTATAAAATTATAATTAACAAAAGTAATTAATTAAACTGATTAATTAATTACACTAATGACCTTACTTATCAATTAATTGCACTAAAATTCTAATGACCGTATAAAATTCCAATTAACGAAACTACCTACTTAACTAATGAATGAATTATAAAATTCTATTTAACGACCTCATTACCTAATTACCTAATTAATTAAAATTCTAATTAACTTATCTACCTAATTACACTAATAAATTAATTATACAATTCTGATTAATTACTTATAAAATTCCAATTAACTAATCTACACTAACTAATTAATTACAGTGTAACTAATTAAATTACAAAATGAAGTAACTAATTAAATAACTAATCTAAGTAAATAACCAATTAAATAACGAAGCTAAATAATCTAATTAAATAACTAACTAATTTAATTAATTATAAAATTCTAATGAATTAACTGATTAATTATACTGACGAATTAAGTATCAAATTCTAATTAACTAAATTAACTAACTAAACTAATTAATTCTAGGACTACACTAATTAATTAACATCAATTAATTAATTAATTACAAAACTATACTAATTAACTAAACTAGTTAGAGATGGGTTGGTTAGTTAGAGATGGGTTGGTTTCAGGCTAGAGAGAGAGACCACGGTTTGGTGTGCTGGGTTCGGCCTGAGAAGATGGTGGAGGGAACATGAAGTAGCCGAGGTGAGTGAGGCTGTAGGAGATGGTGGCTCGGTCATGGAGTTGCAGCGGTGGAGTTGCAGCGGTGACGGCCCGGCTCCTCAAAATCTGCGTGAAGCTTTGCATCTACGGTGGTCTGAGCTATAATTCTAGCACTGTGTTTTGATCGCCCCGAATTGCCTGAAGACTGGCTAGGTACTGAAGATGACATATTCACTCAACCTGAAAAGAGAAACACACAAGAGAGAGAGAGAGGTCCGTTTGGTGTCTGCCGTGTGTGCATGGGTATGAGTTACATGGGTGGGTTTCTGTTTTTTGGAGAGAGAGAGAGCCAACTGTCGTGGTGTGTTCCTCCCTCTCTTAACCGTGTATATTCAGAGAGATAGAGCCCCAAGAAACCACCATGAGAGAGAGAGAGAGGTTGACGCCGAGTCCCCCCCCCTTCCCGTCTGTGCTCTGCTGGGTCTATGTGTAATATGAGCATGGAGTGAGTGTGATGACAGTGGTTATCAAAGAGAGAGATGAGCTTGTGTGTGTGTTCAGTGTGTTATCTGTGATGCGGGGTCTGTAAGGTGCCGAAAGAGAGAAAATCTTAGAGAGAGAGAGAGCTAGCTTTCGGCCTTGTCTAGGTGTCTCGGTCTCCATCCTCTTGTGTGCATGTGCCGTGTGTCTTGTGTGTTGGAGAGTGCTGGGTGTGTGTGTCTATCAATCCCGTGGGTGTGTGTATGCATGTGTGTGAGCTTGGCTGTGACACATAGGTGGTGTGCATGGGTGTTGTGTGCGTGTGTGGTGAGAGTGTGTGTTGTGTGTGTGTACAGTGGTGATGGGTGTGTGCATGTGTGTTATTCTGTGTGTGTGTGTTCTGGTGTGTGTCAATGGTGTAGCAGTGTGGGTGTGTGCTGGTGTTGTGTGTGTGTGGTCTCCTCCCTCTCTCTACCCGTGTGTGTTCATTTTAGAGAGAGAGGGAGCGAGAGAGAGAGAGAGAGAGAGAGGTGTGTGTCTGTGTCTGTGGCGTCCGGATCCTCTAGAGTAACTCTCTAGAGTGATCCTCTAGAGTGGATGATCGGACGACTGAGATGATGTCTAGACAAAACGACGTCGTTTTGGTACAAAAATTTTTTTCCTGAATTTGCAGATCGAGAGAGGATGAGGAAGAGAAGCCATTGATGGGGTCTTCAAAGCGTGTCTAGCAGCCATGGCGTCGACATTGCTCCTAATTCTAGCGACGGAGATCGTGATTCCAGTGTGTGCAGTGGTCGAAACCCACAGATCTGTCGACATTGCTCCTCTATTTCTCTGCTCTCCTCATCCGTTGGTCCGAAATCTGAGTCAGATTCCAAAATCGTTCGTTCATTGATTCCAAAATCTGAGTCATTTTCTCTTCCTCCCTGTAACTCTGATTTTGCCATGTGTCTATTATTAAAAAAAAAAAAAACCAGATCTGGGGTCTGTAATTTAAAACCAGATCTGTAATAAAAAAAAACCAGATCTTCAAAAAAACCGAGAGAGAAGAAGAACTCCAGCATAGAAGGAGACGCGAGAGAGAAGAAGAACTCCAAAATATACATGGGGTCTGTAATCAAAAGATGGATTTTGAAGTGCCGGGTTTTGCATATATACATGGGGTCTCCAAAATATACATGGGGTCTGTAATTTTTTGTTTTATTTTGGTTTTTTGGAATTGTTTTCTTGATGGGTTTTTCAATTTACAAACAGATCCAGAAGCAGAAGTGATAGCTCTCTCACCAAAATCTCTCATGGCGATTTAACCGATTCAGATCACGAAATATGTAACAAGGGTTTTCAAAGAGATCAAAACTTGCAGCTTCACCGAAGAGGTCACAATCTTCCATGGAAGCTCAAGCGAAGAACAAGTCAAGAAATCAGAGAACAGAGCTTGAAATCTGA
Source organism: Camellia lanceoleosa (assembly GCA_025200525.1). Taxonomy (NCBI): domain Eukaryota; kingdom Viridiplantae; phylum Streptophyta; class Magnoliopsida; order Ericales; family Theaceae; genus Camellia; species Camellia lanceoleosa. The sequence continues at coordinate 71,457,226 of CM045761.1, read as the reverse complement.
AAAAAAAAAATTTGTTTTTTTTTTTTCAAATTTCACGCCAAAACGACGTCGTTTTGACGTGGAACAATCTCAGCCCTTGGATTGTTCACTCTAGGAGATCACTCTAGAGAAGGCACTCTAGAGGATCCTCACGCGTGTCTGTGAGCTGCTGTGTGCGTGTGTGTGGATGATGTGTGTGTGTATGGAGAACCAGCCCAAGAGAGAGAAGAGAGAGCTCCCTACATGTGTGTGTGTTGAAGCTTAGTTGTTTCTACTCCGGAGCAGTGATCAAAGGAACTGTACGGGGGGAAAATATTCCGGCAAGCCCGTACTCCTTTCTTCCGAGCTCCGTTTTGGTCCGATCACCTGAAAGCACAACGGGGGTGAGCTGCCCGGCGGTGTGTGGCCGGAAAACACCTCCGACGCTCAAGTTAGAACCTCACACACCTGGAAAAATGACTAGAGAGAAGGGAGAGTGTTTGAGCGTAAGTCTTACTTACAAAAATTGTCCATCCCCAAAAGGGGTGGCGCAGACTTGCTTATATACCTCCCTGCGCCTCACACCCACTCCCAATGATCTCTCAACACGTGGCTCTGCTATCCCATCTGTCAGCACATACACCATGCCTCCGTTAGGTCACGCCATGCTGGACATCACCTAACCCCAACTACCAGCCTTCTCTGCTGGAGCTCGGCAGCCGAGCTGCCCAATCCATAGCCGGGCTGTGCTTCACGCCTAAGCACGATGCTGGCTAAGCCTGAGAGAACCGGGCTGCGCTTCATCTGCTGTTCGGTCGGTCTTCCCCGCCGAGCCAGAACACCTCGTCGTTGGCGCTTTCCGACTCCGGATTCTTGATCTTTGGGCTTGCTTGCATCCGAAGCACGCAACTCGGTTCACCCCATCGATGCCCTAACCGAGCACCTTCTTGGCCTAGTACCTGCTCGGCCCAAATCTTGTCCGGCGTAACTCTGTCCGCCAACTGCTCGACGGCAGTGCATCATTATATTCCCACTCAATTGCCTTAATTCCGTCGCTTTAGCGTGGCAGGATTACCGTCTCCAACCGGTATCATTTCCTCGCCCCGGCTTGTCAATTGGTAACGGTGGATGACCGTCTTGAACTTGTCTTGCCTTTCTTTCAAACTTGCTCGGTCTTCGGTCGATGCTACATCGACCTCGGTGTCTTCTCATCTTCCCTGACGTCTTACGCGTCTCTTGATTCGACGAGCCATTAATGGCGACAGGTGGCATCCTCTCATTTGTCCTCGAGCAGCCAACCGGCTGCCAAAATTCAAAATTTTTGGCGGTTGGCCATCCTGATTCTCCTATAAACATGGCCCCTGCCCCTGTCCTTCTCTCCTTACTCGACCTCTGCCATTACCACCCTTCAAGGGCTCTCGCCCCCTTGCAGGTGCAGACCTGACTCTTCAAGCTTGGAGGTGGAGGCTCGGTGTCCTAGACTGGTAAGTGCTCCAAACCCTTCTTGGTGCCATTTGCCCTACCATTTCACGCATCTAGGGTAGAAAGGCGTAGTTTCTAAGAGCAGGGCACCAAACAACCCGGCAAAAGCTTCAATACTTCACGGTGTACTTCATTTCGACTGAAGAACAACAATGACCTGGCCGGAATGGGGCTCCTGGTTTCCATTTGATCCTAAAGAACCACGGAACCGAGCAAATAACATGTTTGTAGAGAATATAGTGAGAACCGAGATAGTGGAAGTACTTGGTCGTCCAGCCGGGCTAGTATCTGCTCCGTTCGGGTGACCGAGCTCTCTAGCAGCCTTAGGAACTGGGGTGGTTTGGCACGACTTTGGACCGAGCTAAAGTCAAGCTCGGTTTTGCGAGACCGCGCTCATGCTTACCCTTGCCATCCTTTTCCTGCAGAGTCCAAGGGGACCATTAACCATTCTGAAGCTCTCAAGACCGAGCAATCATCCAGTGCCAAACCACAACCGGGCTACATTAGGACTGCCTCAAATGGGGAAATACCGCTATATGGTAGACACCACGCTTTTTAAACGCTGCGTTCAGGGAGGAGTACGGCATCCCGGCCGATGTCCACCTCGTACTTGCAGCCGAGCAAACAACTCCTTGGGGAAGAGCCGAGCAATGCCCCTTCACCGTGCTCTCAATAGTTGAGGGAGGCCTTCGCTTTCCACTCAATCCCCTGATCACAGAATTCTTACGCCGCACCGGGCTGGCACCAACCCAAGTGTCAACAAATACATACCGGATTATCAACGGCGTCCACGAATTAAACAACCGGCTTGGCACTCAACTAGGCTTAGCCGAGATCTTAAGGCAGTACACCATGGGCCACACCGGGGACGGTCTTGCCTACTATCTAAAAATAAGACCGGGCAAGGAGAAAATAGTGACCGGCACCCCAGATAAAGACTTGCATGATGACGACTTTTTCTGGGTGTCTGGCAACTATGAAACGGCCGACGTACCGGGCTGGTTTATTAGCAAAAACTTTGGTAGTTCATGTAAGCCGCGCTTTCTTGCCCGGTCAATCCTCTTAACTGTTTATTCTTTACTTAGCCATTTTTTGTTTCCTTTGCAGCGATCCAGGAACTACAGGCAAATTACCAGTTCCCAAACTCCGAGTCAATCCGAACCGTGCTTCGATACAGGCACCGGGATTGTAACAAACTGCTCGGTTATCAACCTACATACAGATACTCTGCTCACGGGTAGAGTCCTTGACTTCTGTGAGCCAACTCCACCTCCAGATCCAACTTTACCTGACATCGCCTTAATCCGGCTGACCGAGGAACAGGAAATGGCCAAGCAGAGTCGAATCCGAAATTCTTGCCGACCGCCACTCACCGAAAGCGTCCGCCACGCTCATCCGCGCCGGTCAATCCAATGGCGATGATTGGCCTCGCCACACCAAGAACCGCCAACCCCGCCGAGAACACCGACATGGGTGGAAAAAAACTCGGCAGATCCTCACCAGCCGGTGGTCGAGCTAGAAACCGTGCAACTTCGCAGACAAGCCGGCCAGACATCTGGCGCCATTGTTGAAACACCGGTCCGATATCCCGGCCAACGCCTCGGTCAAAGGCGACAAGGAGCATCTGTTGGCCTTCGACTTGTCAAAGGCACTCCTGCTGCCGTCTGACGTGGTTGGAAGTGACCACGTTCTAGACACTCGGCTGGTCAAATCGTCCGTGAAGTCAATGACCAGGGTAAGCACCCCAACCTATTCCCAGAATTTTCCAAGTGTTTGCCCGGTTTCTTGGCGATCAAGTTTTTCTCTTGCAGCCATCCAAAAACAAAGACTCGTGATGGGCGCATCCACCGACTTTAGGCAGAGGGCAATCGATACAACCAAGTTGAGAGCCTTGAATCGAGCCGACGGCAAAGGCATCTTCGACCGGCTAGCAATCAAAACAACAGATCGCTTCGCCAAATTGAACAAGGCCGAGAAGAAACGAGATGAACTCAAGCCGAAGCTTAATGAAGAGTCCAGGTAAAGATGCGAAGATGCCAACAATGCAAAGCTTCAAAGAAGTGAAGACAACTACAAAAAGGTGTCTTTGCTACCCAGACATATACTTCGGTGCCTTGGAAGGAAGCTTGCTCTAAGCTCGGTCAGGCCACAAACCGATGTGTTTGCCTCCACCCCAAAGGCCTTTCGCCGGTCTACCTTGTGCCTTACGCCAACGACGTCTTCATCTGCAGAGGCCGAGGAAGAGCTTGCTAGAGAGACGGCGCAGACGCCGTGAAGGAAGCGACCGGCGTAATGTCGAGAATGAGCCGGTGATCAAGAGAGAATGCACCGGTCAACATTGAAGACAATTTGACCTCTCCCCTTGCTTAGTTTCTCTTTGAATTTGCTTTGTTTGTTTTTGATGTAACCGGCTAAGTCTCACATTTTGTAACCGGCTAAATACCCCACCTTGTACTCATTTTGAATTAATGAAAAACTTAACTTTTATGAAGTGTTTGCATGGTTTGCTTGAGCTTCATAAAAACATCAACTCCTCGAATCGGGATACATCACCTCGGTTGAGAGACCAGATCATACCATCTCCAACCGAGGTAATTCATCTCGGCAAGAAATATCTGACTTGCACAAACATTAATCCATCCAACCGGACAAAACATCTCGGTTGGGAATCCAAAATTGGACAAAACACCAACTCTTCCAACCGGACTAATCCATCTCGGTTGGGAACCCAGAGTTGGGCAAAACACCAACTCTTCCAACCGGACTAATCCATCTCGGTTGGGAATCCAAAGTTGGGCAAAACACCAACTCTTCCAACCGGACTAATCCATCTCGGTTGGGAATCCAAAGTTGGGCAAAACACCAACTCTTCCAACCGGACTAATCCATCTCGGTTGGGAATCCAAAGTTGGGCAAAACACCAACTCTTCCAACCGGACTAATCCATCTCGGTTGGGAACCCAAAGTTGGACAAAACACCAACTCTTCCAACCGGACTAATCCATCTCGGTTGGGAACCCAAAGTTGGGCAAAACACCAACTCTTCCAACCGGACTAATCCATCTCGGTTGGGAATCCAAAGTTGGGCAAAACACCAACTCTTCCAACCGGACTAATCCATCTCGGTTGGGAATCCAAAGTTGGGCAAAACACCAACTCTTCCAACCGGACTAATCCATCTCGGTTGGGAATCCAAAGTTGGGCAAAACACCAACTCTTCCAACTGGACTAATTCATCTCGGTTGGGAATCCAAAGTTGGGCAAAACACCAACTCTTCCAACCGGACTAATCCATCTCGATTGGGAACCCAAAGTTGGGCAAAACACCAACTCTTCCAACCGGACTAATCTATCTCGGTTGGGAACCCAAAGTTGGACAAAACACCAACTCTTCCAACCGGACTAATCCATCTCGGTTGGGAATCCAAAGTTGGGCAAAACACCAACTCTTCCAACCGGACTAATCCATCTCGGTTGGGAATCCAAAGTTGGGCAAAACACCAACTCTTCCAACCGGACTAATCCATCTCGGTTGGGAATCCAAAGTTGGGCAAAACACCAACTCTTCCAACCGGACTAATCCATCTCGGTTGGGAACCCAAAGTTGGGCAAAACACCAACTCTTCCAACCGGACTAATCCATCTCGATTGGGCATGCTTAATTTAAACAAAACATCAAATTACGAAGGCAAAGAACACTTGTATATATTGACAAAAAAGAATTACATTCTGAAGTGTAATGCAAAAAACTCCTTCTTTGCGAACCAAACAAAAGCTAGAAATAGTACACTTTGAGATTGGCCGCATTCCATGGCCGAGGTATTGATCTACCATCCAAGTCCTCCAGGTGGTATGCCCCCTTGCCCGCTGCACGGTTATCTTGTATGGTCCTTCCCAATTTGCCCCTAGCTTGCCTTCTCCGCACGGTATTTCCCATAACTTTCCTCAGACCCAATCACCCACCTTGAACAGTGCAGGGTGCACCATCTTGTTGTACTTCTGGAGAGTTCTTCGGTAGGTCGCCACATGGATGAGAGTTTTTCGGCGCTCACCGAGTCTAATTCGAGCGATAGCCTCGGTGTTCAGAGCAGGCTCAAAGCTTTCACTTCTGAGGGTAGGCATGCCGACTTCCAAGGGAATGACTGCCTCCATGCCATAAGCCAAAGCGAATGGAGTTTCCCCGGTAGAACGCCGCGGGGTAGTCCGGTATGCCCAAAGGACGCTGGGAAGTTCCTCGGCCCACTTTCCCTTTGCCTTTTCCAACCTTTTCTTTAACCCATCCAATATAATCTTGTTGGCGCCTCGGCTTGACCGTTGATCATGGGTGTTTGAGTGGAGTTGTAGAATTCAATCTTTAAATCTTCACAAAAACCTCTGAATAGGCGACCGTCAAATTGGGTGCCGTTGTCAGAAATCAAGATCTTGGGGACGCCAAACCGCGTTACCACATTCTGCCAGACAAACCTCTTCACGTCTTTTTCCTTGATAGTTGTCAAAGGTTCGGCCTCAACCCATTTGGTGAAGTAGTCCGTCGCCGCGATAAAGAACTTGCGGTTGCCTGGTGCAGTTGGGAGGGGTCCCACTATATCTAGCCCCCACATCGCAAAAGGCCAAGGGCTGGTGAGGGGAAGAAGTTCTCTGGCCGGCTGGTGGATCTGGTGTGCAAATTTCTGGCACTTCTCACATTTCCGGACATATTTTTGCGCGTCAGCTTGCATGTAGGGCCACCAATAGCCTTGTGAAATAGCTCGGTAGGCCAAGGATCTGCCCCCGGTGTGGCTGCCACAAATGCCTTCGTGAATTTCGTGCAGAAATGCATCCACACTGCTCGGGTGCACACACTTTAAGTAAGGACCGGAGAAGGACTTCTTATACAACGCGCCAGATGGAGAGAGCCAAAACCGCTCTGACTTTACCCGGCATTTGTGTGCTTCCTTCTTCTCGGTTGGTAGAATCCGGTCTCGGAGGAACAAAATGATTGGATCCATCCACGACGGACCTAGCTCGGCGCAGAGTACTTCCGTCTGCCCGGTATCTTCAATGCTTGGTCGTGGAAGAAAGTCAATTAACAAGGGATTTGGAGACATACTATCTACCATCGATGCCAGGCCGGCCAGCTCATCAGCTCGGCTGTTTTCTTCTCGGCCGATCCGTTGGACTCTGATTGCCTGAAACTGCTTGAAGTGTTCCCTGACCAGAGCTTGGTACTTCGCCATGCGGTCATCTTTTGCCTCGTAGATCCCAGAAACTTGGTTAACCACAAGTTGGGAGTCATCAGACACCATTAGCTCGGCGACCTTCAATTGGATTAGCTCTTGAGCGGCGGAAGGGCCTCATACTCACTTCGTTGTTAGATCTTTGGGAAGCCAAGGGTGATAGAATGTTCAATGGTTAGGCCATCCGGGAGATAAGAAAATGCCCACTTCAAAGATCAGTGACGATTGGACGCCCGTCAACAAAAAGCTTCCACATGTCCCCACAAAAGCTTCCAAAGAACCGATGGATCCTGCAGTGGTGAGGGTACTATGATCAAGGTTGCTTTCGGCCGTCCGGTTTCAAGTTCTGCGCCATCGCCCCACTCCGCCCCTTGGTGATTCGCACCGACTCAAGAAGTCGGTCTGCCACGCCTAAGTCCGTAGGCGAATCACCAGGCTGCGGTATTATGCCGGCCGCAGGCTCTGTGCTGAGTAGTTCCATGACTTCCCCCTGTGGTGATGCGGTACCGGGCAGAGTTGGTGGAACAACAACACCCAACTCTGTTATCGCGTCACCGGTTGTTGAAATTGTAGAAGTGTTGGCCACTGCGGTGGTGTGCGCTAAATCCGCGCCGCGAACCCCACCAAGTGGTAATATCTCGGATGAACTGGCGCGCACCTCATCATCTGCCGTGGTAATATCGACCGCATCTGGGATGAGTGCAAAAGCGTCTGCAACGAAGTCAGCCAAAGTTTGGGCTTTGATGGCAGTGCGCGGCTGATATTTCACATCAAACTGCCCCAACTCGACCGCCCACTTAAGAACTCGCCCAGAAAAATCCGCCCGTTCAAATAAAGCTTTGAGGGGGAACTCGGTCAAAACGACGATAGTATGTGCATGAAAGTAGTGCGCCAATTTTCTTGATGCCATCATTAATGCCAAAGCAAGCTTTTCAAGAGGCAGGTACCTAGTCTCTGCCGGCAGTAAAGTCTTGCTGACATAAAAGATGGGGAGGTGCTTGATGCCTTCAAATAACAAGCACCGTGACCGATCGCATGTTGCGATACGGCCAGATAAAGATAAAGTTCTTCTCCGGGCACCGGCGTGACTAACAATGGTGCTGAAGACAAATATTCCTTGAGCTCGGCCAACGCTCGGTCGCATTCTTCATCCCATGAGAACTTGGACTTCAAGGACTGAAAGAAAGGACGGCAGCGATCTGATGACCGGCTTATAAATCGATTAAGCGCGGCGGCCATTCCGGCCAGATGCTGCACGTCTTTCACCGAGCTAGGCTGCTTTAACTCTTGTACGGCTCTGATTTGTGTAGGGTCCGCCTCAATGCCTCGGTTTGTGACTAAGAATCCTAAAAATTTCCCGGATCCCACACCGAAGGCACACTTAGACGCATTCAGGCGTAACTTATGCTTCTTGAGGATGGCAAACATCTCGGCTAGGTCGGACAAATGACTTGTTTGTTTCCTGCTCTTCACCACCATGTCATCAATGTAAGCCTCCATTGTCCGGCCCAGCAAAGGAGCAAACATCTTGGTCACCATCCTTCGAAAGTTGCCCCGTTCTTTAAACCAAAAGGCATAACGCGGTAGCGAAGAGTCCCTTGGTGTAGTGAATGAAGTGATTTCTCGGTCGGGCCGTGCATGGCAATCGATGATAACCCGAAGCGTCCAAGAAACTTAACTGTCATGGCGGTAGTCAAATCCACAAGCTGGTCAATTCTAGGCAAAGGAAAACTGTCTTTCGGACAGGCACGGTTGACGGTCTTGTAATCGACGCAAACCCGCCATTTCCCATTCTTCTTCGGTACAACGACTGTATTTGAAATCCACCGAGGATAGTGGACCTCCTGAATTGGTCGCGCCTCGAGCAGATGCTTGACTTCCTCCGCCACTACCTCGGCGTGATGCAAAGCTGACCTCCTTGTTCGCTGAATGACCGGCTTTGCTCCGAGGAAGACATTGAGATGATGGCAGATAAAGTTTGGATCGAGGCCGGGCATGTCATAAGGCGACCACGCGAAAACTTCAATGTTGGCCATTAGGAATTCCACCATCTCGGTCCTTTCTTGTGCTGTGAGGGAGGAGCCGAGCAAGAAGAACTTGTCCGGCTGCTCGGTATCAATTCGCACTTCCACCAATCCTTCCACGGCTTTGTCTTCTGCCTTAGTGCCCACGTCATCTAGCACTACCAGGTCCTCCGGTCCCTCAATCATCTGAACAAATCCCTTGGCAGCCCGGCTTCCATTGACCGCCACAAAGCACTGTTTTGACATAACTTGATCGCCCCCAATTTCCTCAACTGCCCCCATAGCCGAGGGGAATCTCATCACTTGGTGAAAGGTTGATGCCACGGCTCGCATAGCATGAAGCCAGCCCCTGCCAAGGATCAGATTGTAAGTAGATGGCACCTGCAATACCCAGAACTCAACCTGTTTGACCACTGATCCCGCTTTAACCGGCAGGATAATTTTTCCCAAAGGCCACTCCGGTTGCGAGTTGAAACCGACCAATGGCGAGGTTGCTGGTGCCAAATCCGTATCTCGGAGTTTGAGCTGTTTGAAAGCGTCGTAATACATGATCTCGACCGAACTTCCCTGATCGATCAAGATCCTTTTAACTTCGAAATCATTGACGCGGAGAGTTACTACCAAGGCGTCATTGTGCGGTGTCTGGATGCGCTCCAGATCCTTTGAGGAAAAGCTGATTACATCCTTTACTTCTGTCTTCCCCCTTTTGAGCGCAGGCTGAACTGACAAAACTTCCCTCATGTGTTCTGCCTTCTTAATCATGCCACGAAGCTCGCAAACACGCGCCGGTTCCACTATGCCGTGGATGACATTCACAACCCCTTGTGGAGGTACATCTCGGTCATCCGGTCCGCGGGGATCAACTGGAACCTGATTTGCCTTAACTCCTCCATCAATGTAAAGGTCCAGATGCCCAGCTGCCACTAGCTCTTCTAGGTGTTGCCTCAAAGGCAGACAGTCCTCTGTTCGGTGGCCACGTTCCCGGTGGAAGGTACAACGGTACTTGGCATTGAAGCCTCTCTGCCCGTCGCCTAACTTAGCAGGAAACCGGACGTACTCCTCGTCACGGATTTCACTAAGTATGCGATAGATTGGAATTTTGAAGACCGTGGTGATGCCTGTTCTGGCTTTCAACCTTCTGCCTGCATCAGCCACATCATCTTGGGGGTAGTCATCCCGGCGGTAATCATTCCTGTTATTACGCCGCTCCCTGCCCCGGTTCTTTCGGTTTGAACCTCGGTCTGACTCTTCAGCTCGGTCACTAGATCGGCCGGACTCTTGCCCGACCGCAAGCACTTTTCCTGCCACCCTCTTGGGTGTGACGACCGAGGCTGCCTTCTCGGTTGAGGCCGAGGCATCATCCTCTACCCGGATATGCTCATTGATGCGCTGCATAAGCTGTCCCATGGTCGTAGGTTGTTGCATGGTAAGTGAGTCTCGCAGTCTATGTCCGACCGGGAGCCCACGCTTATACTGTACGATAGCAAGGTTGACCGGGCAGTCTAGTATCTCATTGAATGTCTCCCAATACTTGGAGTTGTACGCCTTGAGTGTGTCGCTCGGTTCCATCTTGATACTCAGGAGGTGATCCACTTCCTTAGGAGTTTTGGTGTTAGTCGTGAAGCGGCGTTTAAGGCTTCGCCAAATTGCCACCTCTCAATACTCCTCCCAGAGCCTTCGAACCACTTTAATCCCAATTCGCCCAAACTCGACGGAAAGATCAGGCACATAAGAGCATCATTCCGCCGGTGTCCGGCCATAACCTGTCGGAAATGACTTACATGCATGTACGGATCGGTTTTCCATCGTAAAGGGTAAACTTTGGTGGTGGAATCCAGGGAAGCGCCGCTTCTATCTCCAAAGTGAAAAAGGAGGGCGCCAACTCCGCCAAATCAGATCTAGAAGGAGTGGCGCCGCTGACGCGGTGGAGGCATTCCGACCTCGCCGGCGTGGGCTCGTGAGGATAACCGCTGAACGCCAAGACCCTCTCGAAGCTTCCGCCGGCGAGCCTTCCTTTAGAATCGTCCGCAAATCCTCTCAGACAAAGTGAATAGGAATACCCCGACGCCGTCTCCGGACGTGAGGGTCTGGCGTGCTATCTTCTTGCTGGACTTCTCTGCGTGCAAGTCGGAATCACCATCTTTGTAGCTCCTGGTAATAGAGATTGCCGGAGTGTGCCTCTGACTCTAGCTGGCTGAACGGCGGGAGGGGGCTGAACGGCGGGATGGGGTGCGCTCACTGTGGTTACCCGCTCCAGCTACACCCTTCCCTTTATAACGCCGCTTGAGCTCCTCCATCTCTGCCGCCATTCGCCGGATGACGGCATCTTGGTCCCGCAACTTGTGTTCCAGGCGTTTGGAGTATGACTCTCTCCGCCGTAGGTGACCGTCTGGGCTACGGGAACGGCCATGACTTCTTCCGCGCGCTTATCCGCTGCGTCCCGCTCCCTCCGTGGTCGTCTCCGTGTTCGCCATCGGATGGATGGGGAGTCCTTCTCTTGGGACAAACTCGGGGTAGCTCCGTCGACGGCGGACAACGGAAACTCCTCGTTAGCGCCATGAACGACGATCGATGAACCCGAAGACAAGGTTTTATCTGCAAGCTTCCCAGACGGCGCCAATTGTGCGGGGAAAATATTCGCAAGCTGCATTCTTTCTTCCGAGCTCCGTTTTGGTCCGATCACCTGAAAGCACAACGGGGGTGAGCTGCCCGGCGGTGTGTGGCCGGAAAACACCTCCGACGCTCAAGTTAGAACCTCACACACCTGGAAAAATGACTAGAGAGAAGGGAGAGTGTTTGAGCGTAAGTCTTACTTACAAAAATTGTCCATCCCCAAAAGGGGTGGCGCAGACTTGCTTATATACCTCCCTGCGCCTCACACCCACTCCCAATGATCTCTCAACACGTGGCTCTGCTATCCCATCTGTCAGCACATACACCATGCCTCCGTCAGGTCACGCCATGCTGGACATCACCTAACCCCAACTACCAGCCTTCTCTGCTGGAGCTCGGCAGCCGAGCTGCCCAATCCATAGCCGGGCTGTGCTTCACGCCTAAGCACGATGCTGGCTAAGCCTGAGAGAACCGGGCTGCGCTTCATCTGCTTGCCCGGTCGGTCTTCCTGCCGAGCAGCAGAACACCTCGGTCGTTGGCGCCTTTCCGGGCTCCGGATTCTTCAGACTGCTGGGCTTGCTTGCATCCGAAGCACGCAACTCGGTTCACCCCATCGATGCCCTAACCGAGCACCTTCTTGGCCTAGTACCTGCTCGGCCCAAATCTTGCTCGGCGTAACTCTGTCCGGCCAAATCTGTTTAGACGCAGTGCAGATCATTATATTCCCACTCAGGAACCCAGCTTCCTTGGAACAAATCACAGCCGCTTGATTGTGCTCCTTTTGGCTTGATCAATTGATGTTGTGTTGATGTTGTTTGCTTCACCGAGCAGCCCTCTCTCCAAAAAACAAATCTGTGTGTGTGTGTTGAGAATGTATCAGGTTGTGTCTGTGACTGTGTATGTCGTCTGTGTGCTGCGCCGAGACCCTCTTGAAGCCGTGTCTGTATGGAGCGTGTATCAGTGTGCTCCAGAGAGCCGAGATATGTAGGTGGCTGGGTGTGTTATGTATTGCTCTTTGTCTATGTGTGTGTGCCCAGCTTTTTTTTTCAAAATGCAACCCGAGAGAGAGAGATTTTGAGAGATGGAGCAACTCCTCCCTTTGTGTTGATGTGTGGATGAAGCTCTGTCTATGGCAGTGTGATCGGAGTGTGAGTGTATTATGTGTGAGGGTGTATCAGTGTTGAAGCCCAGATCAAAGACCCCTCACCTCTCCCCAAAATGCGTCCGGATTCTCTAGAGTAACTCTCTAGAGTGATCTCCTAAAGTGGATGATCGGACGGCTCGAAATCCTCCTCACCAAAACGACGTCGTTTTGGTGAGGACTTTCAAAAAAAAAAAAAAAAGTCAGATTCGAGGATTTGAAATGGAAATGCAGATCTGAAATTAGAGAGAGAGAGAGAGAGAGAAGGGCTGAGAGTTTTCGACATCCGACTCGCCACCGTCGCCGTCGCCGCTGCCGCTGCCACACCTGGGTCACCATACTCCAACAGATTGAAAGAAAAAACCACAGGTTCGTTCAGGGTCGAAACTTCAAATATTAGGGCTTTGATTCAAAAAATTAGGGAAAAAATCAAAAAATATGATCTTACGGTTTTGATTTGAGACTTTCTACATGATTTATTTCAAATATATGCTTAGAGGAACTGAACTGTATATATATACGATTCGTGTGTAATTTAAATCAAAGAAATGGGCATTTATATATATATATATATGCATCTGTGTGTAATGGGCCTGAAATGGGCTGTTAATCTGTGTGTAAGTTAAATTATATGACACTGGATACTCATACTCATACACATTGATATGGGGTTTGCCTCTTTGGTGATTTAATTAATTTATTTTTTTTTAGAACCTTTGTTGATTTAATTTCAATATCAGGAGGTGTCACTTTTAGAAAATGACTCTATTAAGTCAAATATTTTAGTTGAATTAGGATTTTATTCTTTGTTAGAAATTAAAATAGTGAATTTAAGTCAAACTGGACTACTAGCAGTAAGAATACACAAACAGGACTTCTGTAACTAAATTCACCATTCAGAAAGAAAATTTTAGGAAACACAGAATCCATTTTATTGCATGGGTGGGCAGTATATCTGAATGTTATATAGTAATAGGGAAACAAAGATGGCTGAATTGAAAACTGAATATGCTATTAATTTGTTTGTGTCTATATTAAAGAGAGAGAGAGAAGGGATAGAGGATTTTTCTCCATCTTGTTCTGTTCCTTTGAAATCCCCAAAATTATAAGCCTGAGTTTTTATAATATAGCTCCAAATTCCAATTCCAAAAGGGGAAATTACAGAAAGGAGCAAATCCCATGGTGATTCTAAGCTTCCAAGCAGTAGTAGTCCAGTTTGACTTATTCTTTGTTGAATTTAAAATAGTGAATTTTATTATTTATGTATGATTGTTGTGAATCAATATATATCTTCTCTTTCATAAATGGAGGTAATCTCAATATATATCTTCTCTTTAAAATGATTGTTGTGAATCAATATATATCTTCTCTTTGGAAGACAGAGTAAATTAATGATCAATGCTCAACCTCGGATAGATTCAAGAGTAAGAAATTAATGATCTTAGGACAACAGTTGGTGAGCATGAGAGGAGGCTTCAAAGGATGGAGAAGATGTTCAAGGCAATGACTTATGTCATTGTATTTTGTGTATTTTTTACTTTATCATGTAAATGACTCAATGTAATCTACTTTGTGTATTTTGTGTATTCAAGAACAATGTACTTTTGTATTTTAGAACGGTACTTTTGTGTATTCAAGAACAAGTGTATCATGTAAATGACTCAATGTCATTTTTTTGGGTTCTACTTTTCAAGTGTATAACAAAGATACATCAATTAACTATGTTTTGAATGAACAGTGTACTATATGTGTGTATAACAGTTTCCAAATTGATGTATCTTTGCCAAATATGTTTAATTGATGTATCTTGCCAAATATTTCATCAAGAACAAGTTCAAGGTGTATTTGTAATGGATAAGGTTTAATGTGTTCAATGAACAGTTCAAGGTGTATGCCAATATGTAGATTGTTTACGAGTTGAAGGTGTATGCCTTGCCAAATATGTGGATTGTTTCTGAGTTGAAGGTGTATCTTGCCAAATATGTACGCCACTTCAATGAACAAAGTTGAAGGTGTAAATTTATTATTGACTTGAGATGATTGTAGGTTTACAAGTTGAAGATTATTGTAGAAATTTAAAAGCCGGATAATTGGCTCATGAATGTTAAGCCTCCAACACTTCTCCGTTACCTATCAAAAAGTGATATGGTTGATGTTTTCAAGGCACTATGGTTAAACTACAACTTTCACATTATTGTTAACAAAACATTACCCTTATATACACATATGGGTAGATCTGGATATCATCGGGGTTTTCATTGCAATTGTTATAGTCATCTTGAAAACCGGATGATGCATATCGATGGTGACCCAATATGAGCTTGAACTCGCTCAAATGAAAAGTTCACCAAAGAATAAACCATCATAATCCCCAAAACATTGAAATATATGATCGAGAATTTAAGCAACATCCAAACATTTAAAGCATGAATTTAAGCAACATCCGCATGAAATTTAAGCATCATCTAGATGTAATTTAAGCAACATTTGAGCATTATTCAAGCAAAAAATCTGCAAGCTTTAATCAATTTCAAAGAACATTTCAACTCAATTTCAAAGAAATTTTGAGCAACAAATTCAGCAACATTTTAACTCCATTTCAGCAAAATTTTGGCAACAATTTCAATAACATTTCATCAACTCTATTTCAGCAACAGTTTCATAAAATTAATCAAATTTTCAACATTCCAACCAAAGTTTCAGCAACAAAAATTTGATGAAAGGTTTTGAATATTACATATCCAACAAAAATTTCACAAAAATTCCCTAAACAAAATAATGCTAAGATGTTGGCGTGTGATCAACATCCCCACGACCACGACCACGACCACGACCACGACCATGTAGTACCTACAAAAAAATAAAATAATATTACATCAAAGAAACCATAAAATAAAATGAAACTTTAAATGAATGAATGACAAAATAAAAGAGAAAATGTGAAAAAAAAAATTACTTCACTACATGCGGGACTATTTGAAGCTTGCGAGTGATAACTACTTGCATTGTTAAGCAATGCTTGATAGGTTCCATGGACGGAATACATCGATGGAAACAAACAAGGAACAATTCTACTAATTAATAAGTTTTACTCTCTTATGATAAAGTTAAAAGTGAGAGTCCTTAATTACACTCTAAATTCATAGTTCTCACATCCTTTTGGAGGAAAGCTTTATTTAATAATTGGACATTATTTTGTTTTTTTATTATTTGTTGTTGTATTTTCACACTGGGAATCACTTTGCCTTTTCAACCATCAAGATAAGCCAGCATACTCAAACATGTAGGACCTAGCACATGATCCTTACAAGATAAAATAAATTTTCATATCATATCATATCATGGCCAAATATGCATTCATTTATGTCAAGCATAATCGTTAATTATAACAAATCATATCACTAAGTGATTAATTAGATTTATCATTTGTATTTTTGTAATATTTCACATCAATTTGACATTCAGGCCACATACCAACAATTAACAAAGGCTTTGTTCCCTTAGATATTTCACATCAATTTCACACTGGTTACTTAGTTTTGGTCATATATTATTGGTCCCTTTATTGCACACTATTTAATGTATAGTAATCTCATTGAGTTGCTACTCAAGGGCTCAGTTAATCAACTCATTACATATCTACATATACAATTTGAATGTTAATCATTGGATTAAATACACAACAGAGATAGGAACAACCATCTACATACTTATCTTCTACTACATAGGCTTTCATGTTAATCAATATGTAAATAAGTCCATCTGCAGGTTTAAATGTTATCTCAATACACAATTAACTCAACATATTAAACGGCTGCTAATTTGTCTGCATAAAAAATCAAAACATATTTTTTTCTCAAGAATAAAAGGCTGTTGATTTTTTTTCTCAAGAATTCAGAAATGTGAAAACTTAGAGTTATGAAAGTTGAGCAGAGCTATGAACAGTTCATTTAACAGCTAATGGACTAGAACAAATAGTGAAACTAAGGTAGGATTGAGCGTGATGTGTGTAGAGTTTGAAGGAGCAAATTATCAAACAGTTGGTGTGTGAGCATATTCCAACTCAGTGAGTAAGACAACAATGTTGGTGTTTCCCTTCTTTTTCTTTGATTTCCAGGTAACCAAACAGAGGGTAACGAAACAAAAAACAAACTCATATACCAATTTTCGAGAGATTATTGCGTGTAAAATCTACAAGCAAAATTGACATAAGATTGACATACATATATATCTACACACATATATGTGTACAAAGGGTGCAAATCAATGATTTAAGCAATACACATATATATCTAACTTGTTGGTAGAGAAGAATAGAACACACAGAGAGAGAGAGAGAGAGAGAGAGGAATAGGGAATGAGACGAGAGACCGAAGCTTACTGCAGGACAGTGGCGACTGCGACGGTGGGGCGACGGGACGACTGTGGGACGGCGGCGACTGCGACGGTGGGCCGACGGGATGCACGACGGAGCTCTGCCTCTCTAACTCTTCTTCCCTCTCTCCTTCTTTCGCAGGTCGCAGGTCTGCTTCTGCTTCTTCCCGCTCGAATGATATTCTTCAGCCTGGGGGGAATTTTGAAACCAGGGAAAAAATGTTTTTTTTTTTTTTTTTTTTGAAAGTCCTCACCAAAACGACGTCGTTTTGGTGAGGAGGATTCTGAGCCGTCCGATCATCCACTTTAGGAGATCACTCTAGAGAGTTACTCTAGAGGATCCGGACGCCCCCAAAATCATTCTCTAAGAAGTTTGTTTTACCACCCACCAAAACATCATCATTCATATACTGACCCTTACTCATATCTTTTTTTTAAAAAAAACAATCCCCTTAGGTGCCTTTACACCCTGCCATTTTTACACCCCCAAAACCATCCTCAACCTAATAAAATATAGGGTCATGCTAGGTTTCATGAAAACCTTCATGAAAACTCATCTGTACCGTTGGATCATGAAATCATATCTGATCTAACGGTGCAGACAGTTTTCTTTATAGTTTTTCTTAAAAATTTTCCTTACACCTAGCATTTCTCTAAAATATATTTAATCATCTACCCCAAACCCATAATAATATTCCACCCCAAAACTCATTGTCCTTATCTGACTCTCTTTTTTTTCTTTTTCTTCTCTCAAAAATTCCCCCTAACCATACCATCATCTTTTTCTTTTATTTTCTTTTTCTTCTTTTTTTTTTTTTTTTTTGGTTTTGATAAAAACATCTAAAAATATATACACACAAAAAAAATTATAAAATACTACAAATTAATAATTTGGCCAAAATAAGTGAGATTTTAGATTAAAGTTTCAATTTAATTTTTTTCTGTTGAGAATTCATAAAATGACATATTCCAATTTACATCATGGGATATTAAAAAAAGGTGTCCAAATCTTAAGGGTGGTCAAAAATGAAGTGTTTATATTAAGCAAATGTCTTGACAATATCCTTGTACGTTACCATTAATTTGTTATCTGTCTATGCATAATGCTTTAATGTAGGTTGAAATATCTAGCATTGCCTAAATGGACACATTGGTTTTCATACTAATTAACATGAAAAATGGACATCACCATTACAAGATTATTGCAAGTTAATATCATTATAGAGAATTCTAATTTATAGCATTTTTTATACACTTTGTCTTATTTGGGAACATGTTATTTTAGTAATTTTTGATTTTTTTAGTTAAAATACGAAATGAAAAAATTAATATATTTATAATGATTTTTTTGACTTTTATCATAAAAATATATAAAAAATACAAAGAAAATAAAATTTTTGATTTTTGATTTGTTGATTTTTTTGAATGACTTTTGATTGGTCCTAGAGGATTTCAGTCGCACCATGTGTACGCCTGATTAGATTGAATGGTACAATTGACCAGACTGGAAACAATATAATACCTTAATTAAAAAATGCAAAATGAATAAAATTTATGATTTTTATACTAGTTTTTTTTTTTTTCCTTCTTATTTTTAGATTAGAAAAATGTTTTGTGGCCCTAAAAACTGTAGCCCTAATGGCCCTAATTTCCTGTTTGGGTAAGTTTTTTTTTTTTTCTTTTTTTTTTTACCTAATATGAAAATTAGGGTCATTAGGACCACTAATTTTTGAGCTACCAACCAAAGCCCTTTTAGATTATTTTTGTAGACTTTTCAAAATATTCTTGCACTTAAGAGTGTCCTTTGATAGCATAGGCACATAGACTCCTACCAGCCCAACTAATATTAATTGGGCTTCTAAAACAATCATAACATCTTGATATAATTTTCTATTAAATCACAAATTTAAAAGGATAATTGTAACGCCCTGAAATAAACACGACATATCCAGCTTTTAACCATCAATAAATAGCAATATAAATGAATTGATAAGCTTTCATTAATTAGAGTTTGATATACAGAAAATGAGACATGCGATATACATTCATAAACAGTATATCTTGAATCTACAGCATGTGTTACAAGATTGAGAAAAGAAATGAAAGTTAAATAGATAATCATATACTCTAAAAGCTTACATCTTTTCAAGTCAATACTTGGATACATCAAAAGTGAGTCTTAAGCTCAATACAAAGAAAGCCCGAGGCTTGCACAAGATTAAATACAGAAAAACAACAATGAGCCTTCAGCTTTACAGTCCTCCCAAGTTAAGTCCTTGGTGGAGGCATATTACCAGTACCTGAAATGTTTTTTCCACATAGGGTAAGTCAAAGCCCAGTAAAAATACTACAACACAATGTACAAATCTTAACAAAGCCATAAGATTTTATGCATATGCAATGCCAGTACCAAAACATTTATATCCTTTTCAAAAGCCATGATATGCCAATTTTATATCTCAATTCTCAAAACCATGCCCTTTACAATAAAAAGAATGGGGAAATCTCAAACCGATACAACCTTTTACGGACATTTTTCTGTGGGAAACCGTCAAACAGTGCCCCTGTAAACAAAGCCTATACAAGCGCTACTATTGCCATTTTACAAATATTTCATCTGCGGAAATCAACACCCATGTATACGCACGTTTTTCAAGACTTTCACCTTAGACATATAGGCCAACTTGATTTGGTGATACATACCTCTTTTCAACATTCACCCATTTTTCCCAATATCATATACATTTTCAATGTAGTAAATAAGCAACAATGTTCAATGTTACCCATCCAAAAAAAAAAAAACAATGTTCAATGTACTTGGATGAAAAATTAGTCTTAGTTCGCTTAATTCTCATGCAATTTCTACAACACCCATAACTATCCTCCACCGATAACCCAAAACAGATATCTCTAAACCAAACCAAACCAAACCAAACCAAGCCATAAGATCCATCAAATGAGATCAGCTACATGAGTCTTTCTTCTCCAAGCAGCCCTATCAAAGGCCATTTCATTAGTCAAATTAAGTAGATCCATATCTCTATTTACAATGCTAGCCAGCGTTAATCTAGGCCTACCCTGTCTCCTAACACTTCCACCTACCGTTATAGCATCGCATCTCTTCATTACTGCCTCTGTTGGTCTCCATTGATTCTCTCTCAACTTATCTTTTATCTGTGCTACTCCTACCCATTCCCGAATATACTCATTCCTAATTCTGTCTTGTCTAGTCTTGCCACACATTCATCTTAGCGTCCTCATCTCAGCCACACTCATCTTATCTACATGTTGTTTCTTGGTTGCCTAACACTCCGTCCCATACAACATCGCTGGTCTAATAACTATTCTATAGAACTCACCTTTTAGTCTAGTGGGTATTCGTTTATCGCACAGTACCCCAGACGCACTTCTCCAATTACACCATCCCACCTTAATCTTATGGGCCACATCCACATCAATCTCCCTCGCTGTTGTGATAATCAATCCTAAATAACGAAAATGTTCACTCTTAGGTAGTTCTTGGTTCTCAATCTTCACTTCTCCTCTACTTTCATTGTTATTGTTACTAAATTTACACTCCATGTACTCTATTTTAGTTCTGCTTATCCGGAATCCTTTAGATTCAAGAGTTTTTCTCTAAATCTCCAACTTTATGTTAACTCCTTCTCTAGTCCCATCCACTAGCACGATATCATCTACAAAAAGCATACACCATGGCACGTTATCCTGAATATTTCTTGTCAACTCATCCATAACAAAAGCAAAAAGATAAGGACTTAAGATAGATCCTTGTTGTAACCCTACAGTGATAGAAAATTCATTTGTCTCTCCAGCAAACGATCTAATAGTGGTCACCACCCCTTCATATATGTCCCTAAACACATCAATGTAATCTTTTGTCATCCATTTTTTCTCTACCACCCACTATATTATATCCCAGGGCACTCTATCATATGCTTTCTCAAGGTCAATAAATACCATATGAATGTCTCTTTTCTTTTCTCTATACTTTTCTATTACTCTCCTCAAAAGATAGATCGCTTCCATTGTTGACTTGCCAGGCATAAACCCATATTGATTCTCTGACACCTCTATTATATCTCGCAATCGACGTTTCATCACCCTTTCCTACACTTTCATTATATGACACATTAGCTTGATTCCTGTATAGTTTTTGTAATTCTGGACATCTCCTTTATTCTTATAGAGTGGCACTAAAATACTCTTCCTCCACTCATCTGGCATGTTTCTAGTCAACAAAATTTTACTAAACAACCTAGTCAATCAAGCAACCCCTTTTTACCCAAACATTTCCAAGCTTCAATAGAGATATCATCAGGTCCTAAAGCCTTATTTGATTTCATCTTCTTAAATGCAATCTCCACTTCAAAGTTCCTAATCCTACGATAGAAACTATAGTCTTGGTTAATCGTATTACTAGCTATTTCTTCCCCTATTGCCGTATCTCCATGTTCCTCATTTAATAGTTTCTCAAAATAATTCTTCTATATTTCCTTAATCTCTTCATCCTTCGCCAATACCTTAGAATCCTCACTCTTGATGCATTTAACTTGATTAAAATCTCTTATTTTCCTCTCCCGTATCCTAGCAAGTTTGTACACCCTCTTCTCCCTCTCCTTACTATCTAGTCTAGTATATAGGTCATCATAAGCTTTCAACTTAGCCTCTCTCACGACTTTCTTGACCTCCTTATTAGCTAATCTATAGCTCTTAAGGTTTTCCTCAGTTCTATCCTTTTGCCACTTTTTAAAGCACTCTTTTTTGCCTTAATTACCGGTTGAACCTCTTCCCTCTACCACCAAGTTTCTCTAGAGCTGGGTCCCGTTCCTTTTGACTCTCCAAGCACTTCCCTTGAGATTCTCCTCATACAATTGGCCATCGAGTTCCACATAGTGTTAGCATCATCTTCCAAGTCTCAAATACCTTCCTTATCCATTCTATTCTTAAATATTTCTAGTTTATCTCCTTTTAGATTCCACCATCTCGTCCTACGATGCCCACCATCCTTCCTAATTTGGTATTGCCCTCTAAAACATAAATCTAGTACCAAAATCCTATGTTAAGAGGCTAGGCTCTCTCCAGGAATCACCTTATAATCATTGTATTTTAGGCGGTCCACTTTTTTCACTAAGAAGTAATCTATTTGGCTCTTAACTGACCCAATCTTAAATGTTATCAAATGCTCCTCCCTCTTCTTATACATAATATTGGCCACCACCAGGTCACAAGCCAATGCAAAATCTAAGATACTCTCTACAGCCTCATTTTTGTCACCAAAACCGTATCCACTATGCACCCTTTCATAGCCTAATTTATCTATGCCTACATGGCCATTAAAATCTCCACCTATAACCAGGTTCTCTCCTACGGGTATCTTCTATAAGATCTCATCCATTTGCTCCCAAAAAATCCATCTTAGTCTGATCATCTAATCCTACTTGAGGGGCATATGCACTAATAATGTTCACTATATTCCCTTTAATAACTAGTTTAACTAACATAATCCTATCCCATTTCCTAATGACCGCCACTACATTTTTCACAAAACCCTTAGTAATTATGATTCTTGAGCCTATCCTTACCACAATAATACAATTTAAAATCAGTATCCTCAATTTCCCTAACTTTCTCACCCGTCCACTTAGTTTCTTGTACGTAAGCTATACTAACTCTCCTCCTAATCATAACATCTACCAATTCCATTGTCTTACCAGTTAAGGTTCCTATGTTCCAAGTGGCTACCCTAAACTTATAGTCTTGGACTAGCTTCTTTACTCATGCTCGTCCAGAAAAACGCAGGAACCTTTGCCCATTTTTCACCGCATCCAGGCGTCGATGCGGCGCCCCTTGCTCACTTTTCAAAACACCCAGAGGCAGGCGCAACGCGTCACTTAAGGGGAATGATAATCCACTCATAGTGATAATCCATATCCAAGTCCACCCTCATCATTATCATCATTTCAATTTCACAATTTCCATATCAATTCCATTTTTTCTTTACAATCTCAAACATTCACATTTTTGGACAAAAACCTCTTTCTCTTTGAAAATTCATTTCAATGCAAGAATCATTTCAACATATATCAACCCCAAATTCATAATCACAACCATTTTCTTAAAATCATTTGAAAATCCCTCTTTTACCTTTTGATTCTAAACCCTAGGTTTTTGACAAAATAAAAACCCCCAAACCATCATAATCATTTAGAATAGCAAATAGCTAAGGTAAGACTCATACAAGAGTGTAAGAATCCCTACCTCAAACTTAGAAAAGGAAGAAGAAATAAGGAAGAAAAGCCCAAAAGTTGACGGTGACGAAACAACAATTTGTTTTGATTAAAACGAAGCCCTCGACAAGCTCTACAGTTAATCTCAAAGGTTTAAGGTGATGAGATGCTTCTAAGTGAGTAGATCTGAAGATCTTTGAGCGAAAAAGTGAGTTTAAGAGAGAGAAGAGTGACTTACGGTTTAAAGAAGGGAAAGAGAAGATAAAGTGAAGAAAATGGTAAATGAGGGCCCTATTTACAGTGCTAGATTAAAGTGAAATAAAATTCCAAAGTCAACCCAAAAGAACAAGTCAAAATCCCCAAGAAATAGGGCCCAAAATCGGAAAAAAAAAAAAAAAAAAAACCTCACAGGGTCAACCCTTGTATCAGTGGTGTTGACCCTTCAGGAACAATTGACAAAAATCGACAATGCTAGCAGCAGACACGGTATCGACCTTTTGACCAAAGGTGTCGACACTGAATTTCAGCAACTAAACCCAAATTCTGCAATAGACAAGGGTCGACCCTTTCCAGATTGGTATCGATCCTTGAGGCCAACAACAAAAGATAAATGTCGACACCACCAAGGCTGGTGGCGACCCTAAATTTCAGTAGCTATTCCAAGAACATAGAAGTAAGATGGTGTCGACACCTCCAAAGTTGGTGTTGACCCTGGAGCAGAACAAGACAAAGAAAATAAGGCAATGTTGACACCAACAAGGATGGTATTAACCCCTGAAGCCAAAACCAAACATAAAGAGAAAGGAACGACCATCACGAATATGGTTTCCCGGATTCAAAAGTAATAAATGGGTCGAGTCTAAATCAAGATCGCTATAACCTCCCCCCTTAATAAATTTCGTCCCCAAAATGTGAACTAAACATTCAAAACCATGTTTTGACTAATTACAACATTGATAATAATTTCAAATCATCACCATGACCCACTCACTAGTCATCCATTCTCATCAACAAGGTAAATATCTGTTCATTACTGAATATACAATTAATATTTTCAAAACATATGCAATGTTAACATAACAAGGTTTCAATACATGTTCAAACATCAATAAACAAGTCTGGATATTTCTCACGAACTTCTGTCTCACGCTCCCAAATGGCCTCCTCAACCCCATGGTGTTTCCATAATACTTTCACCAAAGGAATTGTCTTGCTTCGCAAGACTTGGTCTCGAGTGTCCAAGACTCTCACCGGTCTCTCCTTATACGAGGCATCCCCATCTATCTCTAACTCGGTCCAGTCCAACACATGTGATGGATCCGGCTGATACTTCCAGAGCATATAGATATAAAACACGTCATGAACCTTGGGAAGCTATAGCGGCAAGGCCAAACGATAAGCTACCTCTCCAATTTGCTCTAGGATCTCAAAAGGCCAGATAAATCCAGGAGATAACTTCCCACTTTTCCCAAACCTCATCAAGCCTCGTCTAGGTGATATCTTCAGGAAGACGTGATCTTCTACCTCAAAGGATAACGGTCTTCTCTTACGGTCGTCATAGCTCTTCTGACGACTCTAAGCCATGACCAACCTCTTATAGATAAGTGCAACTTTCTCCGTTGTTTCTCGGACTAACTCTAGATCCAACATAGGTGCATCGTCCACCTCACCCCAACACATAGGAGATCTATACGGTCGGTCATACAAGGCCTCAAACGGTGTCATGCCAATACTCAACTGGAAGCTATTGTTTTAGGCAAACTCCACTAAGGGCAAGTGTCTCTCCCACGACCCTTTAAAGTCAAGAACACAAGCCTGAAGCATATCCTCTAGAATCTAAATAGTACGCTCAGACTGCCGATCAGTCTGAGAATGATAGGTGGTACTGAAGGTCAACCTAGTGCCCAAGGCATTTTGCAGGCTTTGCCACAAACGAGCAGTAAAACGTGGATCTCTATTCGAAACAATCGTTATAAGGACCCCATGCAACCTCATTATGTCCCTAACATAAAGGTCAGCTAGATAATCTACCGAGTCATTCATGCGCATAAGTACAAAGTGCACTGACTTGGTTAATCAATCAATTACCACCCAAATCGCATCATTACCCTGTTAAGTCATCGGAAGTCCTACAACAAAATCAATTGTGACATGTTCCCACTTCCACTCTACTATAGGCAAGGGTTGCAACAAACCCGCTGGCCTCCGATGCTCGGCCTTCACTTGTTGACAAGTAAAGTACCTCAATACAAACACAGCCACATCCTTCTTCATTCACTTCTACCAAAACTGGCGACTAAGGTCATGATACATCTTTGTGCCTTCTAGGTGCACCGCAAGGCGTGAATGATGAAACTCTCGAAGTACTTTCTCTTGACAAAACTCTAACACGAAAAGACGGTCAAGGTATCTAACACTCAAGTCAGAATATACATTCAAGCATTTCTCTTCCTTCCCATTAGAGATCTTCTCCCAAAGGGATTTTACCTCAAGGTCACTCCTCTGCGCTTCTATCACTCGGCTCACAAGTGTAGGTTGTGCAACTATCAAAAACAAGATTGCAGACTCAACGGCTCGCCAAGATGCAAGTCAAACTCACTGATAGCACCCAACATCTCCTATTCTCGGGCAATACAAGCTACACTGCTAATGGATTTTCTACTTAAAGCATCAGCCACTACATTGGCCTTCCCCGGATAATAATGCAACTCAAAGTTATAATCTTCTATAAACTCTATCCAACTCCTCTGCCTTAGATTCAAGTCTTTCTATGTAAACAGATATTTCAAACTCTTGTGATTAGAAAATACTTCAAACTTCTCACCATACAAATAATGCCTCTAAATCTTCAAAGCGAATATCACAGTTGCTAATTCTAAATTATAAGTGGGATAGTTCCACTCGTGTGTTTTTAACTGACATGAGCCATATACTACTACCTTCCTATCTTGCATCAAGATGCAACCCAAACCTTCCCGAGAAGCATCATAATACACCGAATAGCCCAAACCTCTCTCCGGAATAATTAACACCGGAGCAATGGTAAGTCTAACCTTAAGTTCTTGAAATGATTTCTCACAAGTCCCATTCCACACAAATTTAATTATGTTCCTCGTTAGTCTAGTTAATGGTGAAGCCAATTTAGAGAAATCTTTCACAAACTGACGGTAATACCGTGCCAACCCCAAGAAATTACAGATCTCAAAGGCATTCTTAGGTTGTTCCCAATCTTGTACTGTTTCTATTTTGGACAAATCTACAATCACTCATTCTCCGAATACCACGTGGCCTAAGAACTTCACTTCACTCAACTAAAATTCACATTTTCCAAACTTAGCATATAATTTGTGAGCTCTAAGCAACGCAAGCACCACTCGTAAGTGTTCCTTGTGCTTCTTCTCAGATGGTGAGTAAATCAAAATGTAATCCACAAAAACAACTACAAAGCGGTCTAAGAACTCACTGAAGATTCAGTTCATCAAATTTATAAACACAGTTGGTGCATTGGTTAACCCAAAAGGCATTACTAGGAACTCACAATGGCCATACCACGTACGAAAGGTCTTCTTCTAGATATCTTCCTCCCTCACCCTCAACTAGTGATAATCCGATCTCAGGTCTATCTTAGAAACAACAAGACCCCTTTAACTGGTCAAACAAATCATCTATGCGCAACATTGGGTACTTGTTCTTAACAATTACCCGGTTCAACTTTCGATAATCAATACAAAGTCACAAGGCACCATCTTTCGTCATGGCAAAGAGAGCCGGTGCTCCCTAAGGCGAAAAACTAGGGTGAATAAAACCCTTATCTAGTAATTCTTGGAGTTGAATCTTCAACTCACTCAACTTGGCGGGTGCAAATCTATAAGGTGCCATAGAAATTAGTGTTGTGCCAGGCACTAACTTAATAGGGAACTCAATCTCACGATGAGGTGACAAACTAGTGAGATCCTTAGGAAAAATGTTCAGATATTCACAAACTACCCTCGGTAAATCAACTCAGGCATACAGTGACCCTCTAACGGTAACAATCTATGACATCCTGATACGATGATAACCAATCCATATCCAATATAGCATCAAAACTCGACATGTCAATCACAAATGCAAAAGGAAGTCGGTGACCGGTAACTTCTATGTCACAACCCCGACACCCCTGTTCCAAAATAATCTCACCACCAATAGGTGACTCTACATTAAGTGGAGATGCTAACCGAGCCAATTCTAACCCCAAAGCTGATGCAAATGCAGACGAGATAAATGAATGGGATGCACCAGTATCAATCAACACATTAGCAATAGAATTATATAACAAGAAAGTACCTCTCACTACCGAAGGCGCTGGTACTAAGTCTGGCATGGTAACAACATACACACGCCCTGTATGTTTCTGCTCCACCTACTCACCCCTCAAAGTATACATCTAATGCAGTAACTGAGCCAAAGAGGCTCCCTGATTGGCCCTCGAGGCCTGTGCTGACTATGCAGGCTAGTAGCTCTGTATCTGCCTCGAACCAGACGCACTAGGTGTGCCACCCAACTGAGGGAAAAAATCTCTTCAAGTGCCCTACCTACCCACACTGATAACAAGTGAACGGATGTCCTTTCTCCTGACTCTGGCTCTAAGAACGAGCGAAAGATGATACAGACCGCTGCCCTCCTCCTCTCTGCGGGCAAGCTGGAGACTTGTGGTCCAACTGACCACACTTAAAGCAAGTGAAATCTCCCTGACCACTTCTCCCAGAACCTGAACTCAGTACTAGAAAAGTGGACCTTGATTGTGCTCCCTAAGACTGCTGTGGGGTAAAACCTCTCTGCCTCTTACTGTCCCACTAAACATTCTGACTCATTTTGGAGCCCCTCATCTACTCTTCCTCCATTTGAATCACGGTCTCAAGATGAGCCGTCGACTCTACAAGTCGTCCGTAATCTCTAATCATTGAACCGACTACCTTAAAGAGAAGCCTGGTCCTCAACCTTTTCTCGAACTCCACACAACAGCGTTCTTCTGTCGCCACTAACTCTTGTGCAAACCCAGAAAGGCTAGTAAAGGTTGCCTCAAACTCGACTACAGGCTTGTTAAGCTGCTTAAGCTTTGAGAACTTCTTCCTAACCGTGGGAGGTAAAAACTTCTCCTGGAAGGCGTTGACAAAGGCCTCCCAAGTCACCCCAATACGCCCATGTGTATACTTCTACCACTGACCTGCATCTCCTTTCAACTAGAAGAATGCTAAGGTCACTCTTAACTACTCATCCTTGATGCCGAGCATTTCGAACGTCTTCATCATTTGGTCAAGCCATTCATCCATTTTTAGTGACTTTTTAGGGTCACCCACAAACTCATCTAGATTCAACCAAAAAAACTCTCGCTTCAGAAAATATGGCCCTGTCTCAACAACATAGGCCTGGACTTGATTCTCAACTTTGAGAATGTTCATGGATTCCCGCAATGCTACGACCATCTTGCGGGTTAAGGTGTCCATGGCTTGTTGATTAACTGGTTCGGTCACATTGGCCTGACTAACCCCTTCTTCTTGGGCCAAAATCTCATCCGGTAAAGGCACCTTATGCTTTCTAGGCCTACCATGCCTACCACCACTACATCTACATCCTGACATCCTAATGAAGGTGACAAAAGAGATTAGCACATTTACAAATGTGCCAAAGCTAACTCACTCACATCCTAATGCGGTAGACAATAGTAATTCACTCCACATAAGCACGTAGTCACATAAACACATATGAATTTACTTCCTAGATAATGATCATCCTGCGGCATTGCCAGAGTTCCAATTAGAAACAGCAGTGATCAAGTGCTCTTCCAATATGACTTCTAGAAACCCATAGACCCAATCAATATCTTAGAAACTAAATCTCATACCCATATAACCACATAAGCATACTATATATACAAATATCTCTATTACGTGAGATAAACCCATTGTAGTAACAACCACTTCCCACATACCCAAAGTATTCAAACCCAATACGCTCTGATACTAAATTATAACGGCCCAAAATAAAAACAACATACCCTTCTCTGAACAACCAATAAATAGCAACATAAATGAATTGATAACCTTTCATTAATCAGAGTTTAATATACAAAAAGTGACACATGCGATATATATTCATAAACAGTATATCCTGAATCTACGGCATCTGTTACAAGATTGAGAAAAGAAATGAAAATTAAACAAATAATCATATGCCCTAAAAACTTACATTTTTCTAAGTCAATGCCTGGATACATCAAAAGTGAGTCTTAAGCTCAATACAATAAAGCCCCAGGCTTGCACAAGATTAAATACAAAATAACGACAATGAGCCTTTAGCTCCACAGTCCACCCAAGCTAAGTCCTTGGTGGAAGCATATCACTAGTACCTGAAATGTTTTTCTTACATAGGATGAGCCAAAGCCCAGCAGAAATACTACAACACAATGTATAAATCTTAACAAAGACATAAGGTTTTATGCATATGCAATGCCAGTACCAAAACATTTATATCCTTTTCGAAAGCCATGATATACCAATTTTATATCTCAATTCTCAAAACCATGCTCTTTATAACAGAACAAGAGGGAAATCTCAAACCAATACAATCTTTTACGGATATTTTGTCCGCGAAAAATCGTCAAACAACATCTATGTAAACATAGCCTATACAAGCGCTACTATTGTCATTTTACGGATATTTCATTCGTGGGAATCGGCACCCATGTTTATACGCATTTTTCGAGACTTTCACCTTAGACACACAGGCCAATTTGATTTGGTGATATACATCTCTTTTCAACATTCACCCATTTTTCTCAATATCATATACATTTTCAATGTAGTAAATAAGCAACAATGTTTAATTCACTTGGATGAGAAATTAGTTTTAGTTTACCTAATTCTCATGCAATTTCTACAACACCCATAGATATCCTCCACCGATAGCCCAAAACAGATATTTCTAAACAGATAAATAAATTTCATTAAAGATACCATTTTCCAAAATCTCAAAATGGGAGTGATAATCCATATCCAACTCCACCCTCATCATTATCATCATTTCAATATCACAATTTCTATATCAATTTCATTTTCTCTTTACAATCTCAAGCATTCATATTTTTGTGCAAAAACCTCTTTTCTCTTTAAAAATTCATTTCAATGCAAGAAAAATCTCATTTCAACACATATCAACCCCAAATTCATAATCACAACCTTTTTCTTAAAACCATTTGAAAATCTCTCTTTTACCTTTTGAACCCTAGGTTTTTGACAAAATAAAAACCCCCAAACCACTATAATCTTTTGGAATAGCAAATAGCTAAGATAAGACACATACAAGAGTGTAAAGAATCTGTACCTCAAACTTAGAAAAGGAAGAAGGAAGAAAAGCCCAAATGTAACGTCCCAAATTTCTACCTCAAATGATAATACAACAATCATGGCTCTTTCAAGGAAAATCGAATATAAATCTCCAAACTTACATTACATGATACAATAGTTCTTCATGCACCAATACATTAATCCAACAACAAGAAAATAAACAAATAAATACCCCCAACAGTTTACAAGTTTTCAAGGCTTGAGCCTGGTTACACAAAATGGTTATTCAAACCCACACACATACAACCCTTGGCTTACACACAGAGTCACAGCAAAATGAAAGTCTCATACTCTCAACACACATTTCCTCACCTTTAGTTAGGCGTCATCACCACATCTTTTCCTGCACAAAAATCCCATAGGGTAAGCATAAAGCCCAGTAGGAAATCCTTAATAAAGTATATACATTTTATACAAGTCTCAAAAGATGAAATGCACATGCCATGCTATGCCCTTTTGAAAGAAAATCACATCCTCATCTTTGAAAACCAACATCCTCAATGATGTCATGCAATTTCAATTCTTCAAAACTTAACAATTCATTTCAAGAGCGGTAAATACGACTCTGGTAATCCCTAGGTTGGTGTCTACAAGTAGACTATACAAGTGCTACCAATTTGTCATTTTTACTCGTATTAACCGGAAGGCTCGACACCTATCTGTGCGGGTTTTCAGTCTTTCACCCCGGACTCTCAGGCCAATTTATTCAATATCATCTACACCACCTATCAAGACTTACCAACGTATTTACCCCAAAACCATTCCATGAAAACTTGTTTCTCAACATTCTTTTCTCAATGCAAGTTTTCAAATCAACTTTCAAAGTTTAATGTAATCAAATGAATTGATATGCCAATAACACAAGATGAATATAATTACTGTTATTCCAATTCATCATCTAAGGAATAACACAATTATCTCTTCTCAAGTATCCTCAATAATTAGTCATTTCAAGACTATTTTAACGCTTTGAACAATAAATTTCCAAAATGAACAATAATTCTCGTATTCCTTGAAATTCATCATTTATATAAATATAAATAAGAAATTTTCTAAAGATCCATTTATTTTGACACACAAAATAAATATAACAATATCATTCATGGATTTTCAGTCTCTTAAAAAAAATCCCCAAATTCTAGGTTTTCTCATCAAAACTATACTACTCAAATCTTTTGAAAAAAAACTTTCCAAAATCATATTTTCTTCAATCAATGAAGATCAAAACCCATAAGATCATTTTAAAAGAACAAGAGACAAACTCACTTTCAAAATCGCTCAACTTCTTGAATCAACAATCAATTTTCAAAGCTATCGAAAGATGATTTCGAAAATCATATAGATCTTGCAAAAACATATATATAACTCTAAGAAAATCCCTACCTCAAGTTTTGAAGAAGAAATGAGATGAAACCTCCAAAATCAACAGTGTCGAAACTCGATCTTCACCGCACACAATGAAACTCTAGAGATGATAACCAACTTTGGTGAAGAACTTAAGTCTAAATCCCAATGAAGTTGGAGAAATCAAAGAGAGAAGATTACTTCTAAACAGAGAAGCTCTCGATCTGGAATTCTGGAGAGTTTTAAAGAGAGAGAGGACTGAAAAAGTGATCTGAAATATCAGATTTACGAACTGATATAACATAGTCTGCTTAAGCGTCAAATACACTAACCCAGTACTTTTGCAGACAGGTCAAACTTCTAAAACCAAACATTCTCTGCTCGAGCGCATAAACGGCCGCTCGAGTGGACAAGCAACTTCGAATGCATTTTGCATTTTGGCTTCGGAAGCGCTGCCCCCTGACCTCGCCAAGGCGCTGCCCTCAGACCCGCCAAGGGGCGCTGCCCCCTCGACCCCCACAAGCTGATCGGGTAGCTCGATCGCCGACCGACCCAGTCGAAGTGGCAAAACATGAAAGAATGATCGAAATTGGGATCGCTACACCAAAATTTGACGATGATGAAACAATGATTTGTTCCGGTCGAAACAAAACCCTCGACAAGCTCTACACTTAATCTCAAAGGAGCAAGGTGAGGAGATGCTTCTAAGTGTGTAGATCTGAAGATCTTTGAGCGAATAAATGAGTTTAGAGAGAGAGAAGAGTGACTCGCGGTTTAGAGAGGGCAAAGAGAAGATAAAGTGAAGAAAAGGGTAAGTGAGGGCGCTATTTATAGAGCTAGGTTAAAGTAAAATAAAGTCTCAAAGTCAACCTAAAAGAACAAGTCAAAATCCTCAAGAAGTAAGGCCCAAAACAAACTAAAATCTGGAAAAAAAAAACTCACAGGGGTCGACCCTTGTGGCAGTGGTGTCGACCCTTTAGGAAGAATTGACAAACATTGACAATGCTGGCAGCAGACAATGTGTCGACCCTTGGACCAAAGGTGTCGACACTAAATTTTAGCAACTAAACCCAGATTCTGCAGTAGACAAGGGTCGACAAGCATCTACACCACAAGGCTAGTGTCGACCCTAAATTTCAGTAGCTATTCTAAGAACATAGTAGTAAGATGGTGTCGACACCTCCAAAGCTGGTGTCGACCCTAGAAGCAAAACAAGACAAAGAAAATAAGGAAGTGTCGACACCAACAAGGATGGTGTCGACCTTTGAAGCTAAAACCAAACATAAAGAGAAATGAACGACCATCACGAATATGGTTTTCCGATTTTAAAAGTAATAAACGGGTCGAGTCTAAATCAAGATCGCTATAATAATTTTATAATTTGGACAACTTAAATCATATAATTAAACAACAATTAAATGCATTTGTTGTATAGTTTAAATTATTTAAATTCTAAAATATTTTTTTAATCAAATTAAACTTCAATAGTTATTGATTTGTATAAATTTCTTCAATAGTTATTAACTTGTATAATTGTCTCTATTTAGATCACATGAATGAAATTTATAATTTAAGGATGAAATAAAAAAAAGATATGATAGTTTAGAAAATAAAAGTGATATTGCATACATATTAAGAAAAAAAAATGAGTTTCTAACTCATAAGACATCTAAAAGCTTCAAATTCCCAATCTAAATTCTTTTATTTTTTGATTTTTTAAAATTAAAAAATATTGTATTTTCCAATTCCTGCCCACCCTTCTTTTTTGGACATTTTGAATTTTAAAAAACCCTACGGTTGCTTATCCTTATTTTGTTAATCACCACAGCCGCCTCCCTTTACTCCTTCGTGTTTTGCCTTTGTGTCCCCTTTCTTCAATGATTGCTTTTGTATCCTACAAGATCTAACAGTGAGCAATAGTAACTACAACGATTGTTTTTGTTCGAGTTGTCATATACTTTTAATGTTGTTTTAGCTAATTTATTCTACCTTTTAGATACATATTCATTACATGCATCTAAAAAGTATTTTAAAAAAACTAATTATTTGTATAAAACATCAAGTTTTTTATTGTGGGCGTTGAATATTTTGAAACTTCTACTTTTACCAATCTTTAAATGATGATTTACACTATGTTTGGTTCGGAGGGTTAGGAAAAAAAAATATGGTCTCATTTAGGTGAAAAAAAGAAAATAAATGATTGTATTTTGTAACTATTAATGTTTGGATAGATGAAAAAGTAGGTAAAGGGTAAACTACCAATAGGTCCTAATAGTTAGATTTAATTTCTATGAAGTCTTATTGAAAATAAGTCTTGGTAAAATTGTCGCTAAAAATAATTTTTTTGTAACAATTTTTTATAGATGTAGCTAAAAATTGACAATTAGTGACTTTTTTATCATGATTTTTATAAATTGTCGCTAAAACTTACAATTAGTAATGTTTTTATGACAAATTTTTTCCATAGTACCTATTAGACAATAAGTTCATTTATTATGACCTACACGTAAGTACCCCAAAAGTAAATCATGAGAGAGAGAGAGAGATGACTATTTTTTTTTCTTTTGTATTTTGAGGGACATTCTTCATATTATAAATATCTTACAATTAATCAGGTTATTTCTCAAGTTTAGCTTGAAAAAAGTACCATATGATGACTAACTTTTAAAATGTCATACTTATAGTAGGTTTTGTTAATTTTATTAATTCTATTTCATCACCAAGAAGATCTAATTTATAGCTAGAACATATGTATCATTTTATACCCTCACTTTCTCTTCTATATATATATGGATACATATGCTTATATATGTGTTTTTCTTCTATGTTCACATTGTAATTTTTTTATTGGATATATTCATGTCTCCGTTTTTCAAGTTACTAACTTTTAAAATGTCGGACTTGCAGTAGGTTTTGTTAATTTTGTTCCATTTTGATAATACAGTGAGTCCTCGTGAATGGGTTGGACCGATCCAAGCTCCTCAAGCCCACTGGATAACCTGCAAACAAGTTCAATCGGGGAACGGGGTAGTCCCCCGGCGAACCCTCCGGTGTGTGAATTAGAGAAGGTGATGGACAGAAAATGTAGAGAGAGAGAGAGAGAGATAGGAGATGAAAACTTAACCTTCTTCTTGTCTTCGAGTTTTGCTTATATCCTCTGGTAATCATTTCGCTGTCTTAGTCGTTCTGACCTTTTTGCCGAAAGCTTGCGCCGTGGTTCGTCTCGTTCAGGGTGAGGGGGCGTCGTTCCGGCTGAGGGGTGTTGTCGCAATAAATGCGGTGATGGATTGCATTAATGGTGATGTGCTGTGGCAATAACTTTGCAGATCTTTGTCTGCTGACATAGGCTGTTCTGCGCCCGCCACGTGTCCGAGCATCATTGGCCTTTCTCGCTTGGGTTTTACTGACCGGGCTGTGTGATGAGGTCTAAATAATGGGCTTGGGTTTACCCACGGTGGGTCGTGGTCCTTGTGGGCCTATCGCTGTGGGCCTATCCCTGTCAGTAGTCCCCCATTCCCGAGTGCAGCTTTAGTCCAACGAAGGGAATAGTGGCAATGAGGGAAACGAGTCCGAGCGGGAGAGGCCGACCGTGAGGTGGGCCGAGCGCAAGAGGCCGACCGTGAGGGTGGCCGAGCACGAGAGGCCGACCGTGAGGTGGGCCGAGCGCGAGAGGACGACCGTGAGGGTGGCCGAGCGCGAGAGGCCGACCGTGAGGATGGCCGAGCGCGGGAGGACGACCGTGAGGGTGGCCGAGCGCGAGAGGCCGACCGTGAGGGTGGTCGAGCGCGAGAGGCCGACCGTGAGGGTGGCCGAGCGCGGGAGGACGACCGTGAGGGTGGCCGAGCGCGAGAGGCCGACCGTGAGGGTGGCCGAGCGGAAGGGCACGGGGCTCAAGAGGCGGCGTGTCACGCGGCGATTTGAAGTGGAAAAGACAAGGTGAGGGCAGAAGTCAGTGCATCTGGGCCATACACGTGGCGAAATTTTGGGGGAGGGGAAAAGTCAACCGTTAGATGAGGAGCGAAACGTCAGGGCATTATTATGGGCATTAATGATACGTTTTTGGCGGATTATTTGAAAGGTTTTCAAACTGGCGAAAATTAATTTGGACCCTTGGAATACGGGCAAACCGTGGGCTTTTGGCATCATACGATTCACCTACTTCTTTACAAAAACTGAAAACGCTCCAAGTATCAGTTCCTTTGTCGCTCACGATACTCCATTGAAGCATTTCTTCGATTTTCTGAGACCTGCGTCTGAAGCTATTCGCAGACACTGCCTAGAAATGGCTAACGAAGAGACCGCGATTGTCAGGGTAGATCCATTGGGGGATGACGACGCGAAAGAGTTGGCTGCACAGTACAGGACGGAGAGGGTGGGGGAATCGACGAGGCGTTTCCATGGTTCCACCTTGGTGGCAGCTCCGACGCCGATTAGTGAGGTGGGGCCAGATCATTGGCACACAAAGGCGGATAAATCGACGGTAACTGAGGCGGAGTTGGACGCTATCCGCGAGAAGTACCAGATTCCAGCAGAAGTGGAATTGCTGTTGCCAACATCAACGGAGAGGCCATCAGACAGCAGGCCAGGGGAGTTCTCCTTGTACGAGGAGGCTCTGAAGGGAGGACTGAGGCTGCCGCTGCCTCAAATAGTGGTGGACGTGCTCAACCACCTGGAAGTAGCGCCGGGCCAGTTGATGCCCAACGCCTGGAAAATTGTGCTGGCCTGTGCGAGTTCGTGGGGGAAGGCGAATGAGGGGAGGGGGATGGCGGTGGAGGAGTTCTTCGCTTGCTACAAAGCCTCTGGTCAGCAAGAAACGTGGGTCACACTTCAGGCGGTGGCGGGGAAGGGGCTGGTGACTGGTCTGCCTACGTCGATTAAGGGTTGGCGTACGCGGTGGTTCTATGTGTCTGGCAGCGGCGGGGTTGGAGTGCGCACCATTTGGAAGGTGCCGATCAAGACGGTGGAGGCAAAGTTGGGGGCTGAGGCGGAGGAGAGGGTGAAAAGGGTGAAAGAGTGGAGGGAAAAGGAGAAGGTGGGTTAGGGTGTACAATGCCGGCTGTTTGAGGCAGGGCTGGGTCCTCAGCCAACCGGGGGAGATCTGGACCGAGCAGAGTTGGAGGCGAGGAGGAAGGCGCATGAGGCTGAGGATTGAGCCCTTCTTGCCCGAGCTGCTAGGTTCCAGAAGGCTCAGGACGACCGACCTGCCCAGCCGATCGCGAAGGAGAGGATCAGGCCTCGGCCAAAACCGTTGGGGGGAAAGGACTTGAGTACTTTTGAACCGCGGAGGGCCCCTATGGATCCTCTAAAGGAGAAGGCCAGAAAAGAGGGAGAAGCTCTGAAGAGAAAGAAAAAGAAGAGGAGTGCCTCAGAAGGAGCGGCAGAGCAGTCTGGGCCCAAGAAGTTGAAGGAGACCCCAGTTGCAGTGGAGACTCCTGCAGTCAAAGATACCCCAGAAGTGGTTGGGGTCACTCCCACACTGGAGGCTACGAAGGTCGCCCCAACGATGCAGGTAGGAGTTGGGGCGACTGCAACGGAGCCAAGTGGGAGAGAGCAGAGCCAGAGGGGGGTCGCACCCCTGGAAGGAGGAGTTGGTCTGGGGGCGGCCATCTACCATGCACGTGCTGTGGCGGGGAAGCTGGAAGGGGAAGAGATCCCAGCCAGGGCTGGGGCAGACCGCCTGGTCAAGATTGTAGAAGAAACTGCTCTGCGATCGGCTTCCGGATTCAACGAGGCCGACCTGTTCAGGGGGTTATGCTCCGCCCAAATGGAGGTAACTACCCTGGCGGGGACTCTACTGAGGAAGGCTGGGGCAGCCAAGGTGAAGACCGAACAGACCAAGGCAGAGCTGGCCAAATTGAAAAAGGATAGTGCAGAGTGGAAAACTGCCCATGGTGAGCTGCAAACAGTCAAAAAGGATCTAGAGGACACACGTCGTCGGGTGGTGTCACTGGAATTCCAACTTTCTGGAGAGCGAAAGAAGGTGGAGGAGGCCGAAAGAGCGTGCGCCGTGGCGGTCGATCGGCATGAGGAGGCCATGAGCAACAACGAAGAGCTCGTTAGGGAAAAGGACGAGGCAGATGCTAAGGTGGAGGCTCTGCAGAAGGCGTTGGAGGACGAGCTGGCCAAGGCAGAGGAGGAGAAGGTGAAACTGAGGAGGGAGTGGGAAGTGGAGAGTGAAAAGGCGAGGGCGGAGAGGGAGAGCCTAAGGAAGGAGGTGGAGGAGGAGAAGATGAAGTTGGTTGCTGAGGGGGAGGCCTGGAGGAGAGAGCTGGAGGCTGAGAGGGCCAAGGCTGCAGCTGAGAAGGAGGCCCTACAGAAAGAGCTGAACGAAGAGAAGGCGAGAGCGGCCTCGGAAAGGGCAGCCTACCCTGATCTTTGTATAGCAGCTGTTACTCAATTCAAAGGGTCTCCTGAGTTCCAGATGGCTGTTGATGCAGCAGTTGCCAGCAGCTTGGCAAGGGAAGAGTCTGGGGGGGCTGGCCCATCACAAACGACCGCTGAAGGAAGACCAGAGTCTGAAGTTATAGAGAGCTTCCAACGATCAGATTTTTATAAGCATGAAATGGCGGAGTTCTGGGACAGCGGCTGGAGAATGTTCAAACGCAAGGCTGAGGAGCTGTTCCCAGAGCTTGACTTCAGCAGGGTAGTGGTGGAAGAGGATGATGTGGCCCAGACCCCCCTAGACGAGGGGGTAGAAGAAGCGGACCTGGTCTCCAGTGAGGAGGAGGAATGATCTGGGAGATAATTTTGTATACATATGTTGTTTTGTTGTTTGTTTGTTTTTTTTTTTTTTTTTTTTTTTTTGGAAGGGATGTATGTAGCTTGTACACACATTTGTTGAATGAATAAAATGGCACTTATGGTTCTAATTGATGATGCCAGTACATCTTTCTTCTTATATTGGTTTGGTCTTGGTTTATTTTTCTTGTGATTATTTTGTGCACTGATGTGTTCAGCGAATGCTTGCATCTTAAAAACATGACTTAGTGTCAAATTACTGTAAAAAAGGTAGACTGGAATGTGAAGTTGAAGATGTAATTTGCGAATGAAATATGGGCAGACCTCTTCAAAATATTGGCTAAGTGTCAAATTACCTTGAAAAAGTAGGCTGAAATGCAATGTTGAACATGTGATTTGCAATTGAAATATGGGCAACCCTCTTTAAAATATTGACTAAGTGTCAAATTACCTTGAAAAGGTAGGCTGAAATGCAATGTTGAACATGTGATTTGCAATTGAAATATGGGCAACCCTCTTTAAAATATTGACTAAGTGTCAAATTACCTTGAAAAGGTAGGCTGAAATGCAATGTTGAACATGTGATTTGCAAATGAAATTTGGGAAGACATCTTTAAAATATGACTAAGTGTCAAAGTATGTTGAAATTGTGGTTAAGCGTCAGACCATGACTGAGTGTTTTGTTTTATGAGCCTTCATTCATAGGTCTGACCATGACTGGTTCTGACTGAGGTCGTCGATGGTGTTCAGGTCTGGTTCTGACTGAGGCTTTGAGTGCTCGGTCTGGCCGAGGCTTTTGAGGGTGCTCAGGTCGGACTGAGGCTTTGAGTGCTCGGTCTGGCCGAGGCTTTTGAAGGTGCTCAGGTCGGACTGAGGCTTTGAGTGCTCGGTCTGGCCGAGGCTTTTGAAGGTGCTCAGGTCGGACTGAGGCTTTGAGTGCTCGGTCTGGCCGAGGCATTGAAGGTGCTCAGGTCTAGCTGAGGCTTTGAGTGCTCGGTCTGGCCGAGGCTTTTGAAGGTGCTCAGGTCGGACTGAGGCTTTGAGTGCTCGGTCTGGCCGAGGCTTTTGAAGGTGCTCAGGTCGGACTGAGGCTTTGAGTGCTCGGTCTGGCCAAGGCATTGAAGGTGCTCAGGTCTGGCTGAGGCTTTGAGTGCTGCAAATAGAGGTTTCATGGAAGCTATATTCAGACAGTTGAATTATAGAAAGTGGGAACTCCAGTCCATATTTGTATTATGTGCTGAAAAAGGGAAATACAATAATTTTGACAATACAAAAGTAAGGGCTCATTGGTAGTAACGCTTCAGATGTTCAGCATTCCAGGGATGGGGAAGGTCTCGGCCATCCATGTCTTGAAGTCGGTAAGTGCCTGGCCGTGGTCGGGCCTTCACCACGTAGGGCCCCTCCCATTTGGCTGCCAATTTGCCCTCGGTTGGATTCTTTGTGGCAAGAGTTGCTTCTCTCAAGACAAGGTCGCCAATGGAGAACTCCCGCGGTCGGACTCTGCGGTTGTAGTGTGCTCTCATTTTCTGCTGGTACGAGGCCAGTCTGACAGCAGCAGTCTCTCTGAGCTCCTCAATGAGATCCAGGTCTGCTCGACGGAGTTCTTCGGTTGAGGCGAGATCTGGATGTAGGACCCTGGGGGTGGGCAGACCGACTTCTACAGGAATGACCGCCTCAGCGCCGTATGTTAGGCGAAAAGGGGTTTCCCCTGTAGGAGTCCGGGCAGTGGTTCGGTAGGCCCAGAGTACATGTGGCAGTTCCTCAGCCCAGAGGCCTTTAGCAGCTTAGTTTTGATGATCTTCAGGAGAGAGCGGTTGGTGACCTCAACTTGGCCATTTGCTTGGGGGTGACCGGGGGAAGAGAAGCATGGTTGAATTTGGAGATCTGCACAAAATTTCCGGTATCTAGCATTGTCGAACTGTTTGCCGTTGTCGGAGACGATGGCTTGAGGGATGCCAAATCTGCAGACAATCGATTGCCAAATAAACTTGGTGGTATTCCGCTCGGTGATTGTGGCGAGAGGTTCTGCCTCGACCCACTTGGTGAAGTAATCAATGGCAACAATTGCGAACTTGGTCTGGCCTCGGCCAGTGGGAAGTGGACCAACCAGGTCGATACCCCATTTGGCGAACGGGTAAGGGCTGCAGAGGGTGATCAGCTCGGTGGGAGGAGCGTGGGGAATGTTGGCGAAGCGCTGGCACTTGTCGCATTTCAGCACGAAATCAGAGGCATCCTTGTTGAGGGTCGGCCAGAAATAGCCTGTACGGAGTACTTTGTGTGCGAGAGATCTGCCACCTGAATGATTGCCACATATTCCTTCGTGGATCTCTTGCATTACATAGGTTGCTTGGGCGGGGCTGAGACATCGCAGGTACGGCCGTGAGAAGCCGCGCTTGTAAAGGACGCCGTCGACCAGAATGTAGTTAGCCGACCGAGCTCTGACCTTGGCAGCCTGCTGTTGGTC
The DNA here is from genome assembly GCA_025200525.1 of Camellia lanceoleosa. Lineage (NCBI taxonomy): Eukaryota > Viridiplantae > Streptophyta > Magnoliopsida > Ericales > Theaceae > Camellia > Camellia lanceoleosa. The sequence goes on along the minus strand of CM045761.1, from coordinate 71,416,239 downwards.
ATCTGGGAGTTCCCCCGTGGTCAAGAAGAGGAAGATGTCAGATGCCCAAGGGATGGGTTCCGTCTGAAGGAATTGCACTTCTTGCAGGTCGGGTGAGATGGCTGGCTGAGTCAGGTATTCGAGGCGAACTCCATGGCTGAGGTCGGATTGGTCGGCGGAGGCAAGCTGAGCCATCTCATCTGCTTTGGAGTTTTCCGCCCTAGGTATGTGTTTGATCTGGAAGGTGTTGAAGAGACGAACGAAGGTGAGAGCCGTATCTCTGTAACTCCGCATTGTGGTGTCCTTGGCATCGAATTCACCCGTGATCTGGCCGACGATAAATTGGGAGTCACTGAACACGCGGATGTGGCTAACACCAATGTCTTTGGCTAGACGAAGTCCTGCTATCAATGCTTCGTATTCGGCCTCATTGTTGCTGGCCGCAAACGAGAGGCGGAGGGCACATTTGAAATAACCCCCCTCGGGGGATGTGAGGATGAGGCCACTTCCCTCTCTGCGAGACGAACCGTCGACATTGAGTGTCCAACAATGAGGATCTTCTGGCTCTGATGGAGTTGGTGTGGGTAGAGGGGTAGTGGTTGGGGCTGGATTGGTAAATTCCAAGATGAAGTCGGCTATGGCCTGCCCCTTGATTGCTGTCCGGGGGCGATAAGAGATGTCGAACTGGCTTAGTTCTATTGACCACTGCATTAGTCTTCCTGAGAGCTCGGGCTGCTGCATGACCTTCTTCAGGGGCTGGTCGGTGAGAACCACTATTGAATGAGCTTGGAAGTAGGGGCGGAGTCGTCTGGAGGCAGTGACCAAGGCCAGGGACAGCTTTTCTAATAGGGGGTAGTTCTGCTCCGCTCCCCTGAGAGCCCGGCTGATGTAGTAGACCGGCCGGTGATCGAGCCGCCCTCTCGATGAGCGCCAGACCGATTGCGTGCTTGATCTCGCTAGGTAGAAGAAGAGGGCTCTGGGTGATTGCTGTGAGAGAAGGAGGGTTGGCCATGCCTTTGTTTCAACTGTTGAAAGGCCTCTTCGATTGATTGTCCATTCAAAAGTCCGCCGCAGACTTTGAAGAATGGTAGGCATTTATCCGCTGCAACGGAGATGAAACGGTTAAGGGCTGCCATTCTGCCGGAGCCTTTGGACCTCTTTAACGGTCTTGGGTGACTGCATCTCAATCAAGGCCTTGATCTTCTCAGGGTTGGCCTCGATGCCGCGCTGACTGACCATGAAACCCAGGAACTTGCCAGATCCCACTCCAAAGGCACACTTCTCTGGGTTGAGCTTCATCTGATATTTGCGGAGTGTGGCAAAAGTCTCTCGCAGGTCGGTGAGGTGGTCGGCGGAGAGTTTGCTCTTAACCAACATGTCATCCACATACACTTCCATGTTCCGTCCGATCTGATGGTGGAAGACTGTGTTGACCAGACGTTGGTAGGTGGCCCCAGCATTCTTTAGTCCGAACGGCATGACACGGTAATGGTAAGTGCCCCGATCGGTGATGAAAGACGTGTGTTCCTGGTCGGATGAGTGCATCACGATCTGGTTATACCCTGAGAAAGCGTCCATGAAGCTGAGCATTTGATGACCGGCCGTGGCGTCGACCAGTAGATCAATGCGGGGGAGAGGGTAGCTATCTTTGGGACAAGCTCGGTTCAAGTCGGAGTAGTCGACGCAGAGACGCCACTTGCCATTGTTTTTGCGGACCAGGACCACGTTGGACAGCCACTTAGGATAATCCACATTTCGGATAAACTGGGCCTCGAGAAGTTTGTCGACCTCTGCAGCTATGAGATTGTTGCGCTCTGGATGGAAAATACGCTGCTTCTGTCGGTAAGGTCGGAAATGAGGCTCGATACTGAGGCGGTGGGTGATGAAAGAGGGGTCGATGCCTGGCATGTCTGCATGAGTCCAGGCGAAGACGTCTCTGTGTTCGGTCAGGAGAGCGATGAGGTCGGCCTTGGCTTGGGAAGGCAATTAGCTGCCAATTTTAGCAGTTTTGAGTGGGTTGGTGGGATCGATGTTAACTTCGACGAGTTCCTCCACAGGTTCGCCTCTTATCAGTTCGTCCTCATCTCGGACGTCAAGTCCTTCTATGATCATTGCCTCCTTTAGTTTGACCTCTTTGAGTGAGGCCACATAACATTCTCTGGCGACGGTCTGTTCTCCTCTCACCGTTCCGACCCCAAAATCAGTAGGGAACTTGAGGGCAAGGTGGTAGGTGGATGTGATGGCTTGAAGGCATTGAGGCGGTGCGGCCGAAGATGATGTTGTGTCGAGGCGATCGACAACAAGGAAAGTAAGCAACCGTGATGCCGTGGGTACTCTCCAATGGTGATGGGGAGATCAATGGAGCCGACGAGGTCACCGGTCACCGGTGAAACCAACCAGAGGAGTTTGGAGTGGGATGGGCTTTCTTCCCGATCTTGGTGGCGGAAGCAGTTTAGAAAATGATGTCCGACGAGCCGCCATTGTCAATGAGGACTCGTCGACTTTATAATTGGAGAGGACGATGGAGATGACAAGGGATCATCATGAGGATAACGGATGTCCGCGATCGGCGTCAAGTGAAGGTAATGGGCTCGCCATCGCTTGGGTTGCTTGGGGGGTCGGTCGACCGTGGCGACTGTCTTGTCCGAGCCCTGTCGTATCTTTCTAAGCTCTGCCCTCTGAGCTGAGCGTGATGGTCCACCACAAGCAAGACCGCCTGAAATAACCCTGATTTCACCAACTGGCGGAGGCGGATTACCTTGAGGCCGAGGTTGTTGGTGGGGTCGGTCACGCCCCTGGTCTGGTTGAGCTGGTCGCCGAGGAGGGGTATGCCTGTGATTGTCTCTGTGGGGCTCGGTCCTTTGTCTCTGCTGAGGGCGGGTATCTGTGAATCGGCTCAAGCGCCCCTGGCGAATGAGGGTCTCTACCTGATCTTTGAGGCTGATGCAGTCGTCGGTGTTATGGCCATGATCCTGGTGGAAGCGGCAATATTTGGACTGGTCTTTGCGGTTGGACGGGTTTCGTGGAGGAAGAGGCCACTTGAGGGGGTAGTCCCGTTGGATTTGGTTAAGAACTTGTTCCATGGGTGTATTGAGAGGGGTATATTGCTCGAACCGACCGGGGGGTCTGGTTGGGGCCGGCCGATCGGCACGAGGGGGTCGGTCAGCATAGCGGGATGTTTGGTTATGAGACCGGGTGTTGCTGGGTTCTTGGTCTTTTCTTTTTTCTCTGGGGGTTAGATATTTAGTTGTGGAGTCCTGCCGAGCGGCTAGAGAGTCCTCGGCGTTCATATACTTCTGGGCTTTGGAGAGCAAGGCTGCCATGGATGTCGGGGGGTTCTTGGAGAGAGAGAAGAGGAAATCGGATGATCGCACGGTACCATGAAATTTGTGAGGATGACCTTATCGTCATTTTCAAGAACTTGTAAGGCCGGTGTTGAAGCGAGTGACAAAGGCTAGTAGTGACTCCCTCGGTCCGACGGATGTTGAGGAGTTGAGTCACGGACGTCGCCGTGGCGTTGGGCTCCGATGAAGTGGCTCAGAAAGAGTCACCGAGGTGTTGGAATGTAGAGGCGAATCTGGCAAGAATCGGTTGAACCATAGCCGAGCCGACCCCTTTAGAGTCACGGGGAAGGCTCGGCACATGATTTCGTCGGGGAAAGCATGGAGGATCATGAGTGTACGGTAGGTTTCCAGGTGGTCGACGGGGTCGGTTGTTCCGTCAAAGGGGTCGATGGTGGGCATTTTGAACTTGGGGGGTAGGGGTTTGTCTCGGATGGAGGCGACAAACGGGGAGTTTGCTGTAGTGGAGGGCTTATGTTGGATGTTCTACATGACCCCTTGGAGTTGGAGTTTCATGGCTCGAAGTTCAGCGTCCCAAAGGGGAATGTTGTCACCACCAGAGGGAGATAAATGTTGGACGCTGCTAGCCTCTCCCTCGGGAGCTGGAGCTATGACTGACGGACGCGGGGGTGGAGGAGGAGGATGTATATGTGGGTGAGGGGGTTGCAAGCCCCCCGAGTTGGGAGGATTGGGTGGTGGGACAGTATGGCCTGGGACTTGTTCTGGATGGGATGGAATATCTGGAGGTGGTGGAGGAATAGGGAGGTTCCGTTGGAGTAGAGCGTTGATTAAGGCCTGGTTTTGTTCGGCCATACGGTTGATGCTGTTGGTGAGCTCGATGAAGTACTGTGGTGGGTTGTTTGGATTGGGAGGGTCGGTCTGGTGATCGACAGCATTGTGGTGGGAAGCCATGGATCTGGTCGTTACCATGCACGTGACGGATGAGGTGAAAAAGGTTCTTTGGAAAAGGGTCTCCGGCAAATGAACACAATCGGCGACGGATAAAACCACGTTCCTGACGCGGCCAACCGATATCTGATGAGTCCTCGTGAATGGGTTGGACCGATCCAAGCTCCTCAAGCCCACTGGATAACCTGCAAACAAGTTCAATCGGGGAACGGGGTAGTCCCCCGGCGAACCCTCCGGTGTGTGAATTAGAGAAGGTGATGGACAGAAAATGTAGAGAGAGAGAGAGAGAGATAGGAGATGAAAACTTAACCTTCTTCTTGTCTTCGAGTTTTGCTTATATCCTCTGGTAATCATTTCGCTGTCTTAGTCGTTCTGACCTTTTTGCCGAAAGCTTGCGCCGTGGTTCGTCTCGTTCAGGGTGAGGGGGCGTCGTTCCGGCTGAGGGGTGTTGTCGCAATAAATGCGGTGATGGATTGCATTAATGGTGATGTGCTGTGGCAATAACTTTGCAGATCTTTGTCTGCTGACATAGGCTGTTCTGCGCCCGCCACGTGTCCGAGCATCATTGGCCTTTCCTGCTCAGTTGGCCTCCAGCTGTGCCGGGTTTTACTGACCGGGCTGTGTGATGAGGTCTAAATAATGGGCTTGGGTTTACCCACGGTGGGTCGTGGTCCTTGTGGGCCTATCGCTGTGGGCCTATCCCTATCACATTTCATCACCAAGAAGATTTAGTTTGTAGTTAGAACAGAGGTATAATTTTATACTCTCACTCTCTCTTGTGTGTGTAGTTTTCTTCATACTTGTTATTTTTTGATTCGATAAATTCATGTCATTATTTTTACAATTTAAAATAATAATAAACTATTTAACTGCATGATTAATTTCACTAATCATAAAAAATAAAAATAAAAATAAAAAAAGCTATTCAACTGCATGGTTAAAAATATATTCAACTATTCAAAAATAATAAGCTATTCATTAATCGCCATTGATGTGTCATGAATTTCACCAACTGTGTGAATAGTTGACAATGCATTCCATTTACATTATAAATCTGCAATATAGATATAAATTATTTATATTGTGATATGAGTTTGATTTGTGCTTTGGGGTTTGGACTTTGAAAAATTATTTTGTTTGGCTGATTTTGTTTCTCTATAATTAATTTGTCAATTTTATAAACTTATTCAATCAAGTAATAGATTATTTAAGTTTCACTTTCACAATATAGATATAAATAATTTGTACTGTCATTTAGTTTGATTTATACTTTTAGGTCAAAAAATTACCCCCAACTATAATAATAAATCACATTTAAATTTTTATAAAAAACAAATGGAGACAAATAGGTCTATTTGTGTATTCTTATCTTTTCTATTAAAAATGGAGACCAATATGTCTATTTGTCATGGTAAGATTATTTTATATCGACTTTTATAATATCTATATGCATATACAGATCTTGATTTTGATAAGGTGTCTTTTCTCAACTTTTAAGTTCATGTCTCACTACATGCAAATACAGATCATTCATTCCGTTATACAAATCATATTCGATGGTGATATGTTATGATTGTATAATATTAACAAATTACATATGATAGTATAATTTGAACAATCATATATATATATATATATATATTGACATGTTTATCTAAGTTTACTATGAATCCTATATCACAAAAGTTGATATCTTCGAATCGAAAAAATAGATTCCCAATTTCACAGTCATTGGTAATATCAAACATAGAAGAATTCAAATACATGATTTTTCATCTATGCCAAATGTAAGAATCCTTATGAAAGTAATGAAAGTTAAACATATCTATATATAGAGAGAGATATAAGTTTAAGTTTTTTCAAATATTTTGTAAGTTTTATATTTTCGAATACTTGGATACATTGAACAAATTGATATTGATAACCCTTGAATTGATTTGTGCAAAAGCTACTATTAAAAAGTTGAATATCATTATGGTCACATTATCTGTCGTCACTACATACATGATAATATTGATATTATAATGAGGTATTTTCCTTTCGATAAATAATTGCTATATACAATAATAATTAGGGATGTAATAAGTTTGGGACGGTTGGTGTTTAGGTGAAATTTTACACCAAACCGATAATGTCAGTTCTATTATTGATTTAGGGCCTTTCAAATTTGAGTTATTTTACTTCTTAAATTTGTAGTATAGTAAATAATTTATATAAAAATATTAAAGTAGAATTAGAAACAAAATATAATATGAAAATCAAAGTCTTAACACCAAAGTAAAACCAAAGTTTAAAACTATCATCCCATAAGGCTAAATCACAAGTACAAAGTAGAGCTAAAATAAAAAATTGAAAATGACATAAATATCTGCCATAGTTATATAAGCATAGTAGTAACAAAACTTGACTTAAGCACATATCAGTGGCAAATTAACAACTTATCACATTGCTAATATTTATTGTCAAACCTGAAATATTTAAGAAAACATAAATAATTATGTGAATCAACTGAATTTTGTACTCAACCAATTTCAGTATATATTTAATATGGGAAACTTTCAGTCAGTTTCGGTTTGCACAAGGTGCTTAAACCAGTACCAAATAAAAAAGAAAAAAAATTAAAAAACCACACAGACTGATTCATATTAAAAAATTGACCAAATTTAGCTGGTTCAGTTTGGTTCAACCGGTTTAATTGGTTTTTTTGATTTTTTTTACATCCTTAATAATAATTCAAACTTAACAAGTGTTTTAATTTTTGATTAGGTATAATATTTTCTTTTAACAAGTATTGTCTTTTTTAATTAGATACAATGTTAATATGGTGGTGAAAGACAATACTAGTTGAATATCATGAATACATTTCGAGGCAAGACTATAATTGGGCTTATGGGCCGAACCTGGCTCGTTACGCGGCAATATTGAAGCCCAATTAGCAAGACCAACCTAAGAGGATATAGCCACGGCACTTGATTGCTGTAGAATGACACAGATCTAGTGATTTGTAAAATATTAATCTAAATAAAAAAATATATATTTACAACTTTTCTATATATATATTTTTTAAGTAACTAGAATTACAGTTTACCTGTTTAATAGTTTTGTTCACATTTTAGATGAAGTCACTTAACATTACGTATGCATGCAAAGTTTCTCATATAGTAGTTATTGCTCTTTTAACATATAATAAGTGAAATAATGATTATATATATAAACAGAAGTATGAAAACTTTTTGAATAATATTTGGAGCATTTTGATCGAGCTGGGCTAGGCCCAAATAGGATGATTGAGTTGGCCCAGCAAAAAAATGTCTTCGGATGCGTGTGTATTTTTTATCAGGATAAGTATTCTTCCATATCTCATCTCTCTATATTTTTGTGGTCTTCAATTTGAATTTGAATCTATATTGATGATCTGAATTATCTATAAGTCTCGTAATAAAGGTTATTCATGCAAAAAATCAGCTTTAATGAACAACTATAAATACCAAAATAATTTACATTTTGTTTTGTAAAATAGATAGTTCAAGTTTACAATCATATTTTATTTTATTGTAAAATAGATAGTTCAAGTTTACAAGAAAATAATTCTCATTTTGTTTTATTTTATTTTATAAAATAAAATATGATTTTTTTTGTATGTTTAAAGATATCTGAAAAAATTAATTTTTTACACAAATTACCTTTATTACAGCAGGTATAAGATAAATAGTTCAAATTATTGATACGAATTTAAATTGGGGATCACAAAAAAAAATATGAATAAATAAAAATATAAAGGGAGTTCATCCCATTTTATGAAGGGTTAAATGCGTTCACGATTCTATAATTTGAACAAGCTCTAAGTACTTGACAAAGAATTTGAAATTGTTCTAACGGACATGTAGAAAAGTTAGGGGTGAACATGGTCTGGATTAGATTGGATTAGGGTAAAATCAGGACCAATCCATTATCTACGGCTCTTGAAAAATTGAAACCAATCTAATCCGTTTAAAACGTTGAACTAATCCGAACCTATAGCGACCCTGGTCTTTTCCCATTTGATTAGTGTATCCGGACTTATGTTCCGTAGATTCCGTTGTTATCAGATTGTTGTTGTCATCCTTTAATTCTATTTGATTTTAGGATGTGGTCAAGATGCGGGCATATTGATTTTTAGGCGCTTTTTCATTCTTTTCGCTTAAGGTAGGATTTCCTACTCCTTGTATTTTTAATCTGTAAGTTGGTGTTTTGTTTTGGTATTGGAAGAAGTTTTTTTTTTTGGGAGAAAAACTGGGTTGTGTGTGATTAATTAAAATAAATATAATTAATAAGAATTTGTGTGTATTTTAATTTCATGAGATTTTTTTGAAAATGAGATTGTTGGTGTAGTTGAATATTTAATTACTCATCTGTGAAATTGATATTATATATATTATTTCTTGCTTAGAAATAATTGTTTGGGCTATCGGTGGAGGATAGTGATTGTTGTAGACCTTGCATGTGGCTTAGGTATAATCGAATTTAGTCATTTATGTTGAACATTGCTTGTGTTATGTGTATGTATATAATAATATTATTTATATATATGCATATATTTTTTTTTGAGGGGAGGGATGGATGAAACTCGGGTTAGGGGAAGATAGGGATGGACCTCTAACCGGGTTTTGTTGGAGGAGATAGGGGATGGACTCGCATCACTTATGTGGGTGCTTATAGTTATTTGTTGTTGATATGATACATCACCACCATGTGTATCGGTTGGGAAGTATGGAAGTGAAGTTGATTGTGATTGATGTAACACATGTGTGTTTATTATGTTGTAAGAAAGGTTTGACTGAATTGTTATCTTTGTTGAGTTGTCGGCCGTGTTCGAGCCATGTTGGTATAAATGGAAGGTGAATTGTGTCATAGACCATGTGTCATAGACAATGTAGGCATTCATGTCTTTAAATTGGGAATTTATTACCTTGTGCTAACCATGTATCGGATGTTGATGCTTTAGTTAATTCTTATGCTGGTTTAGTATTTGTGGCTCACCCTATATGGGAACTTTTTTTTTTTTTGTCAGACGGTTCACTACCTCCAAGGACTTAGCTTGTGAGGATTTGGACTTGAAGATTTGTTTTAGTTTGTTTATGCTTATATGTAAAACACACTCAGCCCTAGGCTTTATTTGTTTTTGAGTTAGAACTCATGGATTTGTGTCCAAGTATTGGTTTGGCAAGATGTAAGCCCGTAGGGCATTTATTTTGATGTTTTATTTCTTAAGACTCGGATGAATGGAATTATATTCTGATTTTTGTATATGGATGCATGTTAATATTGTTTATTATGGGTTTATTTTTGAGGGCGTTACAGAACCAATCTATTTAAACACAGATTAGATCGGTTCAGGACCACGGATTTACATAATTAAATAACAAAAAAATATATATAACACTTTAATTTCATAAAAATATAAATATAACACCATATTAGTTTCACAATAGCAACATGTCTTTTTATAATAGCGACATATTGTTCTAAAATTTAAACAATTATAAGAAAATTAGTTTCACCATAAGTATTTAAACCATTACAAATTAACGCTAAAAACTAGCAAATAAAAGTAATAAAGAAGATACTATGCGAGTTTAGGTTTGGATTTCAGTTTTATATGAAATAAGAGAAGATACTATGGAGGAAAGTGTATAATAAAAATATAGAATATTTGTATACGGTCCGGATCGGTTCCAATCCGAAACCGTGGGGTTCAATCCGGAACCAATCCGTGAATTACGAATTTTTAATTTCAATCTAGAACCGAATTACGGATTCAAAAAACCAATCCAAACCTACTGGATTGGACTGGACTGGATTGGATTACGGATTTCACGGATTCCTTACTCAGCCCTAAGAAAAGTTATAAAAAAAAAAAAAAAGTAGTGTTAATATGTAAAAAGGTCATTTTTAGATTTCAGCCTCTTTTGTAAGATAGCTAAAAGCTAAAAATAAGCTTTTAGACCCCGTTTGATAGAATTATGGGAAAGTGATTATAACTTATAACTTAACAGTTTATAGTTTATAGCTGTGAATATAAGCTGATTTTTGACTTATAAATTAAGTTTCTCCTTCCTCACTCAAAGAGTAAGTTGATTTTTAATTTACAAAAAGCTATAAGCTGTATTGTTAAGCCGAACTAAACACATCAAAATAGCTTAAATTAAGTTAAAAACTGAAATAAACTAAAAATAAGTCCTACTAAATAGGACCTTAATCTATTTTGAATTATATTATCTATTTATTTTTTATGTTTTAAAAAAAATAATAATAAATCAAAAGAACTAATTTTTAACCAACTTTCTAAACAACCATTCGTATTGCCTTTTTTTAGCCTATTGACTTGGAAGGAGAATTTTCACGTTCTATTTATTCACTTGCGAAAAAGTCGTTTGTACAACAAAACTTGATCATTTCAACTGAAAGAATTGATTATTGAATAGTCCTCTAAAAAAAAAAAAAAAACTTTACAGTCTACTTAAAAAAACCTTTTCAGGTAGGAGTTTTAATTTTATTATTATTATTATAAAAAATCGTAAAAAAAATAAAGATAGTGTCATCCAAATAAATCAATAAAATAATAAATCCCTTATCTTCCCAAATGAGATTAAAAAATTTTCTAATCATAACTAAAAAATTAGGGTTCTCCCCATAGTGTGCACCCCTTTAGGGGTGCAAATGACTTACCACAAAATATGTAATTTTATCATAAAATACATAACACCGCTACAAATTGACGTTACAAAAAATATTATAATCAAGTCACAAACTTTTGTAACATCAATAACAAAATTGTAGACATTTTGTTACGTCAATTTGTAACAATATTACATATTTTGTAGTTGAAATTATGAAATTTTGTAACAAAATAATACATTTTATATTATGTTCACACCATAGCAATTTCCAAAAAATTAATATGATTCATAACCAAACAAAACATAAGATATAACTAAAGATTTTTTTGATCATAGTTAAAATAATAATCATGATATAAGTCATAATTAACTTTAGAATGAGTCATAATTAACATTATAATTAGTCATAATCAATCCATAACTAAACACTGCATCGGTCCTGTTTGGTAACCTTGTTTTAGGAGCTGATTATTTTAATTAATTTTTTGATTTTTTACGAGAAGACGTGTAGACAAATAGAGAGAAGAGTTGACTTTTGATTAGTGATTTTTTGGCTTTTTAACTAAAATAAGTTGTTTCCAAACTTGCCTAAAAGATGATAATCACAAAACAGACGTAGAAGCACCCATTTCCCATTTTCAAATAGTTGAATTTTTTAGCGTATTTAAATTATTTTTCTCTAGTAAGCCAAAGTAAAAATTATACCAAATAATATGATACAAGATCTCAAATTTAAATAAATTATAATCATCTTTTAAAAAGGGTAACAAACAGCCCCAATGCATCATAACTAAAGACAATAAACATTGTAATTGGAGCATATGGGGGTGTTACCATAAAATTTTTCCTAAACTACACCTTTGATTTTAGTTATTGGCATTTTAACCATAAATCAATAGTTATTTTCAGATATTTTATAGTTTTCTATTTCTATTTGAGTGACATCAAGAGAAGTGTTTTCCATTATGAAAAATGGTATATAAATTTAATAATGTGTAAATAAGATAATTGGTAGATAACTAAAGGAGATATAAGTGAGAGATTTGCTTTAGATATTTTAATACATTGTTGCACCATTAAATTTAAAAAGTGAATCTAATTTTTAAGTTTGAATAACACTACTCTTATTTTATGGCCCATTTTATGACCAATTTCAGTGATTCAAATCATTCACTTTTTAGAATTCGTTGAGCAGAATATTCAAACAAAAAATCAATATGATCAAATATTGATAGTTATATATTTGAATTAGATTTATATTACAAAACATGAATAAATATTCTTCAAATTATATTTATTGTTTATTTTTTAAAACAAATATGATATCAAACTTATAATTACCGATATTCAATTATCTTAACTTTTTGTATGAATATTCTACTCAACGAATCCTAAAAAATGAACAGTTCGAATCACTGAAATCAGTCATAAAATAGGCCTACCAAGCCCAAACGCTCTCTCAAATTGAAATTACATTAGAGAAATCAAACCCTATTTTATATATGCACAAGTGGAACATTGAAGTCTCATTTCTATTTCTTATTTTTTGTTTTCATTTCTTTCTTTTTTTTAAAAAATGGAAATGAAAACTTATTTGATATCTTATTTTTTATTTATAAAAAAAAAAATTTGATTCCAAAATTTTTTAAAAAAAATTTAACAGGAAAAAAGTATCTTCCATTCTCTTCTTCATCTTCATCCCTCACCACTCGTTTCTATTGTCGACAACTTCCAGCCCACTCCAACCGACCACTGGGGAGCTCCAATGAGCTTTTGCTACCTTTCCCATCAATTGGCCAGTGATCAACCATGACCTCTAGCCACCCTGCAACACTTTTTATTTTATTTTATTTTTGCAGCCGCCATCATCAGCTCTAACAACACCAAACACATTTTCAAAATGAAAAAAAAGTTAGGGATCAGAAAAAAAATTTCATGAAAATAATCATGAAAGAGTTATGATTCTTGGATTACCTTGATTAGTGTGTGGTGCTTTATTTTAAGTAGGGAAAAGTTAGGGATCATGAAAATTTTGTCATGAAAATGATCATGAAAAATTTATGATTCTTAGATTACCTTGATTAGTGTGTAGTGCTTTATTCTAAGTGTAATCCAAGGGTCACAAAACTTTCATGATTATTTTCATGAAAAAATTTTCATGATACCTAGCATTATTGCTCTAAGTGTAATCTAAGGGTCACAAAGTTTTCATGATTATTTTCATAAAAAAATTTTCATAATATCTAACATTGCTGTTTCAAAATATTTTTACATCCCAAACAAAATTAGAACTTTTTGTTTCTTATTTTTTTCCAAAGTCGTCAATTGGAAAATTAATAGAAATTTCTAACTGTTACATGGCATGAGAAAGGATCAATTCCAACATTTAGGAAGGGAGTTAAAAGTTACTTTTCAACTTTTTAATCCATTTTGGATCACATCATTCCTCATATTTTTAGGAATTGAGATCATTGCTGTATTAAAAGCACAGCAGTGATTGTTGTGCCTCAATTTGAGGTGCATTATGGGCTTATTTTTATGATCTGAATCGTCGTTTTGTAGGGTTTATTGAGTAATTCATGCCTACTAAAAATTATATTAATCGAATATCAATAACTATAAGATCGAATTGCATATTATTTATGCTATTTCTAAAAAAAAACATTTATTGTTTATTTTTTGGGTTGTCGATCATATAGTTATTGATATCCGATTAATATGATTTTGGTAAGCATGAAATATTTAACAAAACCTACAAAATGAACGGTTCAGATTATAAAAATAAGCCCATAATGCACCTCAAATTGAGTCACAACAGTCACTGTTGTGCTTTTAGCACAGCAGTGACCCCATTTCCTATTTTTTATACTTTTTTTTTTTTTTTTAAAATTTAAAAAAACTAAAAAATCAGTTTTTCACCATTTTTTCAAAACAACCTGAGTATGATATGATTAAAGGTTTATTTGGGAATTGACTTCCTTAATGATTTTTTAATTTTTTATAAAAAGTCATAAACAAATAGAATGATATTGTGCATTTGATTTTTATTAAAATCTAAATTTCCAAACATGGCATAAGACTATGTTTGGCATAATCTTTTTTGGCTTCATTTGGGAAGTGGGTTATTTTTTGGCTTTTTTAATTTTTTGTGAAAGAAATAATGTAATAATTATGGATTGGATGTGATATTTTGTTTTATTGGGTTAAAAAACCTATTTTGTCTTTTTGTGGCTAAAATAGCCCCAAACCCAACCCAACTTTTCTTCCCAAACAAAGGCTTTGGCTATTTTAGCCACAAAAAAAATAAAATAAACTAAAAAATCAATAAGACAAAATGTCATATTCCCAAACGAAAGCTTTGGCTATTTTAGCTACAAAAAAATAAAATAAACTAAAAAGTCAATAAGACAAAATGTCATATCTAAATCATAATTATTTCTTCTTTTTTTTTCTCATAAACGTAAAAAAATCAAAAAGTTTATCCCAAACGAGACTGATAGACTAGCCTCAAATTAATTGTCAAAAAGTCAAAAAATTAACTCACATCCTAAACGAAGGCTACGTAATTTATAAGATACTGAAAAAAGAGCTAACAATTCTCATCTCATATAATTTTCAAGGTTTTGCCAAGTTTTTCAATATTTCTTGCGCATGAAAATGAGGCCAACGCTTAAACATTATCAAATCTTTCTAATGGATGACTTCTCAAGGTTGCGACTTGAATATGCAACCCACGAAACTGTTATTCATTTATATTATTTCTCAAGGTTGCTTCTTGAATATGCAACCCATGAAACTGTTGTTCATTTATATTATTTTCTGAGGTTGCTTCTTGAATATGCAACATTTGAAACTGTTGGCTCTCAAGGTTAATTGTCAGTGTTGGACTTTGGGTAATTATGGATAGCTGTGCTGTGAGAGTTATAATAGAAGGGTTATATATGATAACTTTTCATTTATGTTATCACAACAAAAATGTGTTAGAATTGTTTTTCAAAGATATTTTCTAAAATTTATTTAAAATATAGGTGGTTCTTTATGATTTGAAAAATCACAAATAATTTTTTGTAAGAATTTTTTATTGAGTAAATTATCAATAGGTCTTACTCATTAAATCCAATTGATAAATTTATTAAATAATAAATTTATCAATCACACTTATTTTTATGAATAAATTTTTACTCTTTAGTTGAGGGGATTTACTGTAATTTACTCTTTATTTCGTTATAACAGTCAAACCATGAAATTTTTATTATAATTTCTCCAAATAAATTTACTTTAAATCCATTATATTTTTTTATCTACTAAAAAAACTAAGACTGTGTTTGGAGCAGCTCTGGAAACATGATTCCAAAGTTGTTTTCAATGCTTTGTTTGGTTAAAGTTTTAAAAAATTAATTCCAATATAACATTGCAAAACTCATTTCAACTTCTGTTTGGAGAAGAGAGTTTTTTTTTTAATTTAGAATTTTGAAAAGCACGACTTGGGTCTACCATGTCATCTTCCCGGACGTCCTCCCGAATGTTCGGCCGATTGACTGGAACAATGTTTTTATTTTATTTTATTTTGCAATTGACACCTGTTATTTGAAAGAAAAAAAAAAAGAAAGAAAGAAAAAAAGAATTTTGTTTTTGATTTTTTTTAACAAAAATAATATATTTTTTTTATATTTTAAACCAAAAATATTTTAAAAAAATAATTCCAACCAAATATACAATCAAAAGTTATTTTAAAATAGTAATTGAATATTTATTGTGAAAAAAAAATTATTTTGTTTGTAATATTTTCAATTAAAAAAATTATGTTATTTTTTTAAATAATTTTTTTTTTAATTGAATTTTAAGAAGAGTTTGGTTATGAGTTTTGAACAGAATTTTTAATGGAGTTTTGAGTTATGTGTTTGGTTGTGAGTTATAACTTTTTGAATTAAGTTTTGAAAACTCTTTTCAGAACTCATAACCAAATAAATTTTTTTATTTCACATGTCACATCAAACATTTTAAATTCTTTTCAAAACTCATAATCACATAAATTTTTTATATTCAAATCATAATTCAAAAACTCATAAATTCAAAATATAACTTTATTCTCATATCATATTTTTAAAACTCGATCAAATGCTAGCAAAAAATCACCCCTCCTTGCAAAAACAAAAAACAAAAAAAACGAAAATACTCCCAGTAAAAAAATTTATAAAATAATGAAAAATATAGTATTTTAATTATTAAAATATATAAATTTTACCATTTATAAGTTTTTTGTTAGTCACTTATCAATCATTTCTATTAATTAGATTTATTTATTCATAGGTTCTGACTAATAAATTAATCAATATAAATTTATTTATAAAAATAAGAGAGACCGATCAATAAATAGGTAATAAATCCAAAAAATTAGATCATTAGTAATTTAGGTCTCGTTTGTTAACTACACATATTAGTTAAAAAATAAAAAAATCACTATAAGTTATCACATCATTCTCTTTATTTATCTGCACATTTTTTTTATAAAAATTTAAAAAATTACTAAAATAATTTGTTCTCAAATAAAATCTTTTTATTTTATTTTATTTTTCTGCCACCACCCTAATGCTATGTTTAGTTGAGGAATTTGAGGAGAAATTTGAAAAGAAAAATAAAAAAGATAAGTGAAATATAAATAAAATATACTTAAATTTTACTTAATTTCACACATTTTTCCTCTTTCTCTTTCTAAAACCTCCTAAATCTCCCAACCACGCACACAAGATAAGGTTATTCAAAAAAAAACACTCTCTCTCTCTCTCTCTCTCTCTGATAGTCCTCGTTAAAGCTCCACAAAAAAGTCAATAACGCCAACAAATTATCATGCACAACATCACCTGAAAATGATCCGTAATCTCAACTTGGTCTTTTTCAATCTCTGCCCAGCAATTGTAATGGCGACTTCTTCAACTCCACACCTTCATTCTTCTTTTCTTCTTCTCACCCTCCCAAAAGAAAAAAAACGCAAAAAAAAAACACCAGAACCAAACCCATCTTCCTCCAGCTCCCTAGTTTCTTGCTCCTCAAGGTTGCTTCATTTTTTTATACCCAGGAAATATATATATATATATAGATGCAGATACATACCCACGTTTGCAATTTGTAAATGAATAATGTTTGGGGCCCTAAAAAACGCGGCTCAAATAGCTCAAATTGAGCAAAACGACGTCGTTTTGTGCCGTTTAAAACGACACAGTTTTAATCAATTTGAGCCATTTGAGCCGCGTTTTTTAGGGCTCTCTACCAGTCTTGTTTGTAAATACATTTACGTAATTTTTTTTTATCGTTTTTCTTGCCTGCCACGTGTTTGTCTTATTGCGCCTTAAACTGTTTGAACAGGGTTTTTAATTATTTTCTTTATTTGTTAAGGAATCTATATGTATATTTATATTTTGAAGTTGAAAAAGCTTCTTATTATTTAATTTTGATTGAGAATTCAGTTATTTTATCTGGGTTTCTTTAATACATATATGCATGTAAATCTGTGTTTGCTTATTTCTCTTGCTCATTTCAGGTGGAGAGTTTGGGTGATTCAGATATTTAGAGTGTTTGGTTATGAGAGTTGTTTGAGAATTCTTGTCAATTATGTGTATTGAGATGTTCCGGACGAGGATTATGTTGTGTGGAACTGCTTTTGTTGTGTGGTTGTGTTGCTCTCATCTATTTGGTGGGGCAGATGGCCAGGTTACTCACTCAGTGGAAGGTAACACTTTAATTTGCTTTTGTTTTTATTTGTTGTTATGTATAACATTTCTATGTTCATTAAACATTTCAAGAATTTTTGTTTAAATTCCTCATAATTTGCATTGTTTTTTTTACCCTTTTGAGCTCTTTTGTGCAACGACAATCTAACTTGCTTCTCAAGTTTTGTGAAACCTGTAAAATGAGAAAAAGTTCACTTCCATGTTATTTGGCTTGTAGAAATTTGGGAATTACATATATAAGTGCATTTTCTACATGGTTTCAACCAAAGTAAGGAGACAAATATTATAGAGCTTCGTCATATTTAATGGCGAAGAGATTCTTCATATTTGTTACATCTTGACAAGAACTGCAAAAGATTTTTGTATCATAAAAAAATTCAATCCATGGTAAAAGAATAGAACGGCTTTCACCTTATTTAAACCGTGGTTCATGTATGACTATTCAAATTTCAAAGAATCTTGCAAATTTATTTGAGCTAAATTTCTAGCAAATTTCCTTGTTTGACGACCAAATTAAAGTGTTTCTTTACTCTGTTGATGCCACCATCAATGCAAACAAGACTTAAAAATTGTTAGGAAAGTCTTTAAGGAAATCAAGTTGTGGTCCCCTGAATAAAAATTTCCAATTTGATTAAATCCTTATAGGTTTCATTGGGAGGTCAATTCTATGATGACGAAAGAAGAGAGTAGGTTAACCAAGCTGGGGAACCTATTTCTTGAGATGGATAGGTGCCTCACTAGCTATTATCTATTTGGTTGATCAATCAGAGTTGTGCTTTTCCTTGAAACTGGAAAATCTGAGGCTCAATCTAGTTAAAAGAGAACTGATGGTTTTGAAAATATTGCCACACATTTTCTCAGGACTTCTGCAACAGTCCCTCCTAAAGGAGGTTGTACCCACTAGCCAATGGGGGTGTGCATAGATTGGTTTGGGTTGGTTGGGGGTATTTTTTTAGCCAAACAAATTAGGCGGGTTGAGTAAGTTTTCACCTGCCATCAGACTGCTTCAAAACCACCAGTTTGATTGAAAAATATGCTGCGTTTCAAACAAACAGGTTGGGCGGGTTGGGAAAAAAGTTATTAACAGTGGCATTAGCAACATTTCTAAAACAACTAGCATGAGCCAATAGAGGAAATAGATAAAAATAGTCGTCAATTCCCTTCAATTGTTCACTTTTTCTTACAAGCTCAGTCGTAGATTTCTCAAATGGCATCTGCTCAAGCTGCTTAGCCACGATCTTGACCTGCATAGATCAGGGCAGGGTGGTGCAGATTGGCGGGTCAGCGAGTATTTTTCACACCCCCAGCACCCATGGCACAAGGGTCCCACTTATGGTAGGGTCTAAGAGAGGTAGCAAGTAAGCAACCTTGCCCTCTTTTTGTTTTTTTTGTCAAGAGTCTGATTCTCATGACTCAAACTTTTTCCATAGCTCGGGGGTGAATAGCATTAACCATCACTACAACATTTTCTTAGTTTAGTGACCTTTGAAAATGTCACAAAACTATTAGTTTAGTGACATTTTTTAGTCTTGTGGCATTTTGAACAAGTGGTATTTTGAACAAGTGCCATTTGTATCCGTGCCACGATAGATACTTGCAAGTGTCACTACACTATCATGACTAAAAACTTTCAATGACATTTTGATATCATGGTAAATATTATTTGTGACACTATCAAGCGCCATTAAAAAAAGAGTTAGTGACACTTATAAGTGTCATTACACCATCAAGACTAAAACCTTTTAGTGACACTTTAATGTCATGGTAGGCACTATTCGTGACGCTATCAAGTGCCATTCATGACGATAATTCGTTGTAGAACAATTTGATCCGCTCTTGCGGAGACTCGAACCGCCAATCTCCCACACCATAAACCTTATACACCACACTCTTCCCACTACACATCTATAGCACCACATAATTATATATGCAACATATATTATTTATATAGTATATATATCCATATTAATATAAAAGTACATGTATAAACATAATTATTTTATTGAACATAATTTATGTAAAATAAACTATTTACTAGCAAAATAAAAAAAGACCACTTTTGGTGACTAAAAATATTTTTTAGTTGCAAATTTTGTACTTTTGGCTACTAATTGTTTTTTAGTTGCTAAAAAACTTAACCTTTGCCGACCAAAATCGGATTTGGTCGCCGAAGATGCAATTTCAGCTACCAAAATTTTGGTCGCCAAAAAATTTAATTCCTGCCTTAGGATTTTAGTTCTCCCGTGCTAAAAATGACCACTTTTGGCAACTAAACTTATTTTTTAGTCGCCAATTGTAGACTTTTGGCTACTAAAATTTTTTTAGTCACCAAAAAACTTTACTTTTGGCTACTAAAATTTTTTTAGTCGGTAAAACCCATATAATCAGCGACCAAACTTAGTTTTAGTCGCCAATTGTAGACTTTTGGCTACTAATGCTATTTTGGTTGCTGAAAGCTATACTTTCAGTGATCAAATTTTTTTTGGTCAGGAAATTTAGTCACCGAATGTGCTTTTTCCTGTAGTATATATTGAGTTTAATTTATTTATTTTTAATCATTTACTGCATTTTAAAAAATTTTAAAATATATTGGCATTTTTTATTTTTTTCAAAAATGCCATTATAAGCTTGGAAAGTTTTTGGCTTAGTGGCATTTCTCAAAATGCTATAAAATATTTGTTTATGACACTTTTCACCTAAGTGCCATAAAAAGTAATTTGCACCTACCTAGTGTCCTGACATTTTTTAAAAAATGTCATTGCTACTAAAGTTTAGTGGCATTTGTTGGTAAATGTCACGAACATAATTTTTTGTGTCATTATTTTATAAAATGCCATAAAATTGATGTGACATTTCTTTATTGAAATGCCACTAGAGCCTTATATGTTTGTGGTTCTATGGCATTTTTCTAAAACATTTAATGCCAATTTTTATTTTTGTGGCATTTTTTAAAAACATGCCACTAATGTAGTGTCACTAAAGTGTAAATTTGTTGTAGTGACATTTTTGTTGTAGTAAAGTGACACTTTTTTTAATTGAAATGCCATTAGAGCCTTGTATGTTTGTGGTTCTATGACATTTTTCTAAAAAATGCCACCAAATATTCTTTTTGTGACATTTTTTAAGAACATGCCACTAGCATAGTGTCACTAAAATGTGTTTTTGTTGTAGTGCATCACGCGAGGTCACGACCTCTATAAGAGTCCCTCTTAGTATTTGTTGGTGTAATTACTACCAAAAAATAAATATAGGGCAAAAAAAAAATATTGAGTAAGAGAAATCATCACCATTAGAAGACATCAAATTTAACATGATTTGACTAACTCAGCCTATGTTAATGGATCTTCCCTCTTTGTCCACTATATTAAATCATGTGATTACACATCATCCACTATTACTAAAATAATGGTGGTCACACAAATAAAGGATTTATACGAAGCGGACTGAGGCACAGTAATATCGCTTTCTTTGAAGAGATTCAAGCCCTCGACGGCTAGTAAATCCTTCAAACCATCTGGTCACAAGGTTAAAGCGTTATGCGGTCATTGAATAAAGGCGGTGGCGGGGTTGCGGTTCTTAAGTGTAACGTCAGAAGCGTGATTCGTTATGTAACGGAACCATGAATTTTTTTATTTTTCGCACAATTTGAAAAAAACTTACCGACACGCATATTTTTTTTCCATGATTATATTTATTGAGTTTAAAATAAATATTGATCAATTTTTGTAAATTTTTAAGTATGATCCAATATATTTCATATTTTTAAATCACTATAAACTGAGTTTTTTACATTTTATTTTAATAATTAATAACTTTATATTATACCAAAAATCAATCACTAATTATTATATATTAGATAAACAATGACAAAAATAAAAGAATAAATAAGAGCCTAAATATATATATATATACATATTTTAACCAAGCCAAATAAATAATGACCACACTTATTATTATTATTATTATTATTATTATTATTATTAAACAATATATAGGTAGATACACACAAACAAAATAGTTGAGTGATAGCAGCTGAATAGAATAACATAGGTCTTACAGTTTCAACAAATCAATAACATGTTCTTCATCTTCCCTTTTCTCTCTCTATCTCTTGCTCCATCTTCTCTCTTTATCTTTCCTCTTCTCTCTATCCCTCTTCCCTCATTTTCAGCTCTTTTTTTTTATGTGTTTTTTCGAAAGAAGTAATTCGAAACCGTTACGTAACGGTACGTAACAGGCCTTTACGGCTGTTACGACTGCTACGGCAGCTGCTACGGCCGACACACCCATGAATCTCAATCAGACTACAAAAGTGGCCGTAACCACCACAACCGTTACGTAAACCGTTACGTAACGGTTGCGGTTGCTTTTTAAAACCTTAGGTGCAATAGACCATCTCAAATGGCTTGTCTTCCCCATGATACAACAACCAGACTATACATTGTGTTGGTTTAAGCCATCTCTACACTAGAGCCCAAAGCTCCACCATAGAAACACCCTTACATATTGCCTGAAATTTTTCTGTAAAAGCATAATAGAGAATATAAATAATGACAAAACCATATGAAGGAGAGACTCCTTCGTGATCACACATACTCTGCCTTAGCTTCTTCTCTGCAAAAGCTCAACAATATATATAGAAGATGATAGCTACACAATGGAGGCAAGATCCACAAATCATTATGACTTTCTCACCATACATTAATTCACAACATTCATTTTCTCCTACACATTTTTCTTCTTCATGTTTTCCAGCACTTATTAATTCAAACACCATTGAACATTTAATATTTACTATTCTCCTTTTGACTTTACTCCACAATGCGATAATGGTTCACTATTTACATTTTGATTTACCTCCTTTTTCTGTTACTTATTTTATGCATGTGGATATGAAAACAATATCAAATATCTTGATTAGTGTGTGGTGCTTTATTTTAAGTGTAATCCAAGGGTCACAAAACTTTCATGATTATTTTCATGAAAGGTTTGTCATGATACCTAGCATTGCTGTTTATTTTAATATTAAAATACACAAACACCAACAATATCTATGAAAATTCTCATGAATGAGAGCTCTCTTCTGAGATCTCTAAGAACCTTCTTAGCTATCATATCAAGCAACTAAAGGGGTATCATATCATTAGTGTTCTGATTATAATATATTTGACATTATATAGTACAATGTTTTTCTTGCTTGATTTTTGGCCTTCAACTTGGATAACGGATCTATTTGCTGTATGCTGGGATATGATTTTTTTCATGTTGAGCTGAATAATACATTTAGATTAATGGCCTAGATTGGTGAACATTTTTCGATTGCTAGTTTTAGTTTATATGATTTTCTCTGTTTAAGTGCCTATATGACTGGTAATTATGTGTTTAAAAAAAAAAGGGGGGAAATACATTTGCTCTGATTCAATAGGATCATCCAAGTCCACAAGCAAACTAGAAATGCAACGACAACTTAACTGTGTAGATGATTTACAAATCATTTATTTTCAATAGATGTAGAAGTTTAGTTAATCATGTTGATGAAATTATGATGACCTTTTCTAATAATTTCAGTCACAGCATTGCACACCTTCAAGCAAAGTTTGATTGATCCAAATCAGAATCTCAGTAATTGGAATCGTGGAGATCCATGTATGTCGAATTGGACAGGGGTTTTGTGCTTCAATATGATCATGGATGATGGCTATCTACACGTTGAAGAATTGTATGATTTCAGTCTTTTCCTAATTATTTGTCCCTGTCCTGGAGCATTTGGAACATGGATTTTTTGAATCGTGTATATAGGAAAGTCAGCTGGCAGTAAAATATCCTGGCTTACACACCACTGGTACATTCATCAAAGTATATAGCATATGTATAGGGATCTTCCATCTTAAGCCAGATTATGTTGGAGGAAGATGTTAAAAAAGGATGTCTATTTGCAGATTATATTGTATTCTTTTGTAGTAAATTTATCACTTCTTGGTCGAAGAGAACAGATACGATGGTTAGATATTTAGCAGAAACTGTGTGCCTAGAAGTTATGTTCCTGGATAATGTTGCTGAAAGACTCACTAGCTTATCCCAAATTATGTGCCTAGAAGCTATGAAGCATGGCTGCTAGAAAAATATTGCCGTACAAGTACTAGGTACACTTACCGGGTGCGCACAATATGTATCGGTGCACAAAATACTTGAGTACGGCTCGGATATTGGGCAGATAAAAGATGGGCATGTTTTGGATACTTTTGTGGGTATGTCGAGTCATAAATATATATTTTAAAAAAATTATGGGGGTGTGTTAACCAAAACACACAATTGAATTCCTTCAAAAACGACCACGTTGCCTAAAATATGGCAAAATTGAATTCCTGAAAGATCATCTTGTTAGATAAATAAATTTTAAAGTATGGAAAACTATAAATGTATATAAGTTTGAAGTTACTAAGTTTGCTAGCTATATGCCTTCCTTTATGTTTTTACTATTGGATGAACCAAGGGTTCTAAGTAATATAATAAAAGATGTACAGACAATATGATTTGTTTAAATCTGATGTAACGATATATACCTATACAAAATAGTTTCTTTGCCTTCTAAATTTGCAAGTTGGTCTTTATGTTTTCTTTTGCAGGCTACTACAGAATATGAATCTGTCAGGCAGTTTATCTCCAGAGCTTCATCGCTTATCTTATATGAAAAGATTGTGAGTCAGAGTATTTGTGGAATGTTTACCATTTAATCCTATAACTTGGTGCTGCTTTTTCTCTGTCAATCCTCCTTAGGGATTGTGTTTTTTCTACTTACAAGTGGATTCTAATTTTCTTTTGTTGACTGACATATGTTCTTTTCTTTTGCTCTTAAAGGAATGTTATGTGGAATAAGATAAGTGGAAATATACCGAAGGAGATTGGCAATATTACATCTTTGATACTCTTGTAAGTTGAAGTAGTTGTTTAATGGGTTGGCTAGATATTCATATTCCATATTGTTTACCATTTGATGAAATTCTAGTATTATTAAGAAATCCCCTAAGCTAATATGTTCATACATATAGAATGGCTTCTCATTTATACTTATCAGGAAAGAAATAAATTTTTATTTCTGAATTGTTGGAGCCTCAGATATCTGATCAAATATAATATATATATATATAGACATAGACATAGACATCAGTATATTTCTTGCTGGTAATTGAGTTGTGAGAAAGTGCACCATATTTTTGGATGTTCCTCATTCTGTGTGATCTTCTATTTTCCAGGCTCTTGAGTGGAAATCAACTCACAGGTTCCTTGCCTGAAGAGATCGGTTATCTTCCTAATTTAGACAGAATTCAAATTGACGAGAACCAAATATCTGGTCCAATACCTAAATCATTTGCGAACTTGAACAAAACAAAGCATTTGTAAGGATTTTGACTCTATCTAGCCTAGATAAGGCTGACTAGTTGTTGCTTCTCTTTATCTTCTTCACCGTGATATATTATTTGTTATTATTACTATTGTTTTTATTGTAATTAGTATTTACTATAATTGATATTATTATTGTTACTTCATCCCTTGAGCAGCCACATGAATAACAATTCAATTAGTGGGCAAATCCCTCCTGAACTGTCTAGTCTCCCAGAACTTGTTCACTTGTAAGTTGGTAATTTGTTGCTTTTACTTGTAATGTGGTAATTTGGTGTTCTTTTACTTCAAATGCATTAGACATTTGCCTGTCTTTAATGATGTAAAATTCTGCAGGCTACTTGACAATAACAACTTATCAGGGTATCTTCCGCCAGAGCTTGCCAATATGCCTAAACTACAGATAGTGTATGTTTTCTTGCTTCTGTAGTTATTAGAATACAATTTTCACTTTATTAGCTTTTAAAATTTTGCATTTTCTTAATTAGTTAACTCAAAATGCTTTTTACATTTGTGATGTAATAGTTAATCATGGATGAAATAGTGTTTTTTTATTATTTAAAATGATGTTTAAATTATAGATTTAGTGGGAATTAACAAATAAATATATATTTTCATATACTTTTTAAAAATTCCCTTGTCAATGCCCGTGCCTGTGCATCTTAGTTAGCAACAAGGGTAATAGAAGTATGGTATTGTAATCTGGCCATAGTGCCAACGTGAATACAAGAATAAGTACATTACATGTTGTACATGTTATATATATAGTAAACCCCATGTAGCTGGGATCAAAGCTGTGTTACTAGAAAATGCTATACCCTAGCGAATTACGTATTGGTATTCACGTTCCAAAATATGGTACACTTTTGTTCCAAAATAGTAATTTTTTTAGCGATCCCAAAAGTTTTTTCCAATATATTTTCTTAAATAACCTTAGGAGGAAAAAAAATCAAATATAATGAAATAAAATCTAAGGTGAGTTAAGTTTTGAAAAGACAAAAACATCAAAAATGGGTCATCATAAATTGCTCATAGAAATGTTTTGCTGCATGACCCCACACACACACACAAAAAAAAAATGATTGAATGCATAGTAGTTAAAAGAAGACTACTCTAAAAGTACCTTAAATTCTTAAGTGTGATATATACAAGTCAACCCCTATCCTACTACATTTTAGAGCATTTGGTGTACTACTTTACTGTTCCCGTTCCATGTACTGGAAATATCCAAATGCCAAGTACCATAGGGTCAAAGGCTTTTATTGAGTTGGTAAGCACAATGCATTAGTGAAAGAAGAATATACACGTGCATCTGTATGTGTGTAGATTAGCTCTGGAATGTTGCTTTTTGCTTTTGATTTCCTCTTCATTATATCACTGAGGAAACATTTTTCCCGTTGAAAAGCACATTAGTATCTTGTGTCTAATATCTCGTAAGTTATCTTTTTTGGTTATTTGACAGTCAATTGGACAACAACCACTTTGATGGGGCTACAATACCAGCTACATATGGCAACATGCCTCATTTGATGAAGTTGTAAGTGCATATAGTTTATATTTGATCTCGTAAGAGCATCTCCAATCCTTGCTCTATCTTTTTCAATCAAATTTGAGTGAAAATTTGATTAAAAGCTTGACATGATATGGAACACTTAAATCCTTGTTCTTTTTTATTGAGTTGGTGAGCACAATTTGTTTTAACTATTTTTGATGAAAGAAAACCATATCCAATACTTGGTTTTAAAATTACATCAAATTTGAATAAAAATACGACTTTTGGAAATTTGGTGAAGGATTTGGTTAATTCTTGGTTTGGTGAAATTTTTTCCTCTCCCTTCATTTGATACAAGTTTATTTTGATGAAAGAATTTATGAGGATTGGAGATGCTCTATGTACATAGAAAAAGGTTTAAAGCATGAGGCAAGGTGCCATGATCTCTATTTTGTTTTTGCTTGAGATGTAACGGAGGAGGCACGACGCTATAGCTTCATAAAGCCTTCTCTTTTTGTTTGAATTAAATTAAAAAACTGTAGTACAGTGAGGGGGAGAGAGAGGAGATTTCATGATACATTGACTAGTTGTTGACAACCTTTCATTTCCTTGAAGGATTTATTTGTTTTTCTTATGAGATCAAGGAACATGCATTTGCACATGTTTCAGAAACTTTTAAAGATTGGTTGTGACTCAGTATTCTTGGCTGTATCAGGAGTCTTAGGAACTGCAGCTTGCAAGGACCAATCCCCGACATGGGTAGGATGCTGAACCTTTCTTATATGTATGTTCATGAATATCTATCAGACATTATGGAACTAATTATGTGCCAATGCTCCTCTTGACAGTTTACCATCATTTTTTGCAAAATAATTTCATATCTCATATGACAATAGGCTTCCCTGTTGGAGAAGCTACAAAAATCATGCTGAAAAAAGTTCGATGCCTGGTTATTTGAAGACAATTCTGTAGTCATTAATTTTTTTCAGCGTATATGCTTTATATATATGATTTTGTCAACTAATGATGACTTTTACATTTCAGCGACCTCAGTTCAAACCAGCTTAGTGGATCCATACCACAAGTAAAGCTTTCTGAAAATATCACAACTATGTAAGAATACTCCACCTTTGATGTTTTAGTGTTAATCTAATTATATTGCAATACTCTATACAGAGTATTAATAAGAAAAATTATACTTTTCAGAATTGGAAATACTAGTCATCTATGACACTGCCAGTTTTCTGGACTTATGCGTCAATCATTAATAAAAATTTTGCAGTGATTTATCAAACAACAATCTTAATGGAACCTTCCCTGGCATCTTTTCAGGCCTGCCTCAACTTCAGAGATTGTGAGCATTCTTCAACTTTTTCCCCCTTTTCCATATAAATTGCATGGTTCCATAAACAGTAATGTTTGAAACTATTTATTTGAATTACGTGTCTACTTGCTTTATTTTGTGTTCCATAAAATTTAGAGCTACTGATGCCTATGACTTTAATTATTTAATGGAATGATTGGGTTAATTTTGTATGTTATTTCATTTCAGGGCACTTGCAAACAATTCACTAAGTGGTTCTATTCCATCCAATATCTGGGAAAATAGAACTTCTAATGGTACCAAGAGACTCATCGTGTAAGTTGTGTAAGACATGAAATGAAGAAGTCAATCATTTCCCACCCCCACCCCCCACCCCCACCACACTTGCATGTGTATGCATGTGTGTGAGCATGTGTACTCCCAAGCATTCTCATACTTGTTTTGCTACCAACACGGTTGAAGATTTGTTGCAAGTTTAAATATTCTCTGTTTGTGGTCCAACTTGTCAAATTTATTCTTAGACTTTGATGGGCTTTTGGTGAGGCTAGTTGATATTAATTTTTTCTTGAAAAGTTCTATGATCTTTAATACGGTAGGGATTTTCAAAACAATGTGTATGCGAGTGCGTGTTCACTTGTGCACTCTCAACCATCTCATACTTGTTTTATTATTGAAGATTTGTTGTGCGTTTAAACATGATCTTTTGTGTTCCAACTTGTCACTCACTTTCTTAAATTTTCATTTTTTTATTTTTATTTTTTACTTTTGATTTTGATTCATGGGTTTTAGGTGAGGTTAGTTGATTTCTTGAAAGGCTTTATGCTATGCAACTGGATTTTCAGAAATTTGTGTGTGTGGTCACATGTGCATGTGCACTATCAAGCATCTCATACTTATTTTGCTAATAACAAAGTTGTAAGATTTGATGCAATGTCAGGCTGCTTTTTGATACCCAGGTTGTAACTTTCTTTATTAGACTCTAACAAGTTTTACGTGTGCAGGTGGTTGATACTTGTTTTGTTAACGACGATTTTGAAAATTTATTGCAAGTTTCTGCTTGCTGTTTTTGAGATCCAAATTGTAACTTTCTTTGTTAGACTCTGATAGGTTTTAGGTGTAAAGTTAGTTGATTGATATTGCTTTTGCTTGAAACGTTTTATGCTCATTGGTCTACAGGGATTTACAGAACAATATGCTTTCAAATATCTCAGGCAGTGATATCCTACCTCCAAATGTTACTGTTAGGTTTGTTTGCCATCTTCTTCCACACTGAAATGTTTCTTAATATAGATGTGTTTCCTCTGTAAAAATCTTTGATTTTTTACTTTTTAGATTCTAGTTAAGTATTGATAGAGACATAGCAGGTTCATAGAGTAATGTTCCCTCTTGTCTGTTATTTGTTTAACAATTTGTAGGCTTCAAGGAAATCCATTATGCTTAAATACCAACCCGGTCCAGTTTTGTCGATCTCAGAATGAAAATGACAGTAATATCCAGAGCTCAACAAACTCCACTGGTGCTTGTTTCGTGCAATCGTGCCCACCCCCTTATGAATATGCCCCATCATCACTTGTACCATGCTTCTGTGCTGTGCCTTTGATCGTTGATTATCGGCTGAAAAGTCCTGGATTCTCAGATTTTCGGCCATACACCAATCAATTTGAGGAGTACCTAACCTCTGGTCTCGAGTTGAAGGCTTATCAACTTGACATTGCTACTACTCCTATGTGGGAAATAGGTCCCCGACTGAAAATGTACTTGAAGATTTTTCCTGTATACATTGACAACACCACTCATTTATTCGATAGGAGTGAGGTTCTACGAATTCAGGGTTTGTTCACAAGATGGGAGATTCATGATAGCCAAATTTTTGGACCTTATGAGGTTCTCAACTTCATTCTGTTGGACCCTTATAGAGAAGGTTTGTCTCATAAACCTCATCTGACAGTTTTTGCTTTGGACTTTCTTGATATAGATATAATTAGTTATGGTCTTTGTATTTCTGTTTCTGGGAGAAGGTTGTCTAATTGTTTTTTCTGCTCTATGCCTCCATCTGAAAATATGGATAACCTAGATGTATATATATTAGTGTTGTTTTGCCCTGGCGTGGTGGTAAGAATAGGTTATGAAATTGCAGAAGTGGACATGTTTGTGCATAAAGGGGAGATGAATAGGCCAATTTGTTGTAACTAATTACCAAATAAAAAATTAAAAAGTTGATTATTTAGATTAATTCAATATACCAATTCCAATATCTCAATCATGCATAAATCATCTACAAAAATATGGTACTAATAAAGTAAAGACCATGAACATGTTAAAATTAATGCCATATTTACATTAGATACATTGGATACATTGCATGCATTGAATACATTGAGTTCATATATTATTGGTATTCATGTATTTTTATATTCATGTATTTTACATTTATTAAGAACATTGTCTAGATTATATTCATGTACCTAGTTAATTGTAAGGTTGTTTAGGTTCATGGATCTTATTCATTGAACTTATGTATAACCTTCTCTATATAAAAGGATGTAAGCCTATGGAAAAAGATATGAATAACAAGTAAGAAAAATTCGATACAAACTAATAGTTCATTATAGAGAGAGTTTTTATCAAAAGCTAACAGAAAATAGTGATATATGTAGAAAACCCTTGGGAACAACAATCCCCTTGGGTAAATACCCACAGGCCACCCTGCTTGTCAAAATCCATGAGATCAAAAGTTTAATAAAATGACTCCAAATGACTTATGACCCAACCCTGAATGTGTTAGACTTTACTTTTTCACCTTCAAGCTCCTAAGTTTGAATTCTGCTTTCAAGTGGGTCTAACACTGTTGTTAGTCTCCTCTTGTCTAGATCTCCACTCCTCACTGCTGCAATTGCAATGACTAGTGGTCAAGAATAATCAATGCACCCCGCTGAAACTATTGTTTATGTGCTTGGATCACAATATCGGATGATCACTCTGCGGGATAACATTCACCTAAAAAGCAACCACAAATACATCAATGCCATTCTAATCAACAAAATACACAGTCAAGTTTACCTACTTTCATTTCATATACAGATAGGAATGGATGGATGTTGCATAACTTTTAGGGGGGTTTTCTCATAATTTTAGTTTCTGTTGCAGCGGACCTCTCCTCTTCAAAATCTGGTATTAGCAAGGTAGCACTGATTGGCATTGCACTTGGGGCGATTGCAGGTGCAGTTACATTATCCGCAATTGTATCACTTCTTATATTGAGATTGAATGCGAGAAAACGCCATATATCTTCAAGAAGACATCTATGTGAGTATATTACGGTTACCATTATCTGACGTGAAAGTAAAATTTATCATGATTCTCCATTGTTTAGTTCCTAATTTTGGTAGTTGACAACACAAATTTCCATTTGTTGGCAACGGTGATCTTGTATTCTAATTATTGACAACAAATATAGTATGATACTGGGATTTATTAAAGCATATCCTCGCATGCTTTATACTGGGGTGACTGTTACTTTTTTTCAGAGAACTGGGATCATTATTAAATTTATCATGATAGATTTTTCAGATGAAAAAGAAGCTGTTCTACAGACTATTAAATGTGTTGGAGATGCATGTTATCCTCCCTGAATTACTCAGAGCTGTAATTATATAACCTTGTATATGGCCATCTTTGATTGTTTTTAATTTGAAAACTTAAAAAGAGTGGTTTTTATAAATGGGCAAACTGTATGTAAGCACTTGTGTCTCACCATATTTTGGTTGCGTTTTATGATTTCTCATACTGCATGTTCAACCCTGACCATTAGGATTTGAAAATACCCAATATAAAATATTTGATTTACCATGGGCCTTATGGGCCTGAGGTATGCAGTTCACCTTCCAAAACACCAAGTGGGGGGCACAAATCCCATGAAGGTAGTTTCGTATATAATTTTTTTTAGCAGTGTGAAAATATAAATACACATAAACAAATATGTATATATTTATAACAAGTGCTTGTAGTTAGAATTACGTTGTAAATTAACTGGAAGTTGTCTGAACCATACTTGATAAAGATCCTCTATTGTAATTCATTTGTGAAGGAGAAGGATTGAATTTGAGGAAGCTACATGATGTTATATCTGCATTTAATGCTTGAAAGAAAAACTTGGTTGTATTATATTTATTAGATGTATTAGCTATGTGTTAGCAATGAACTGAGGCAACTTGGGTATGATTCTGATCAAATAATTGATGGAGAACAAACAGAATCTCTAACCCAAACTAGCTATATGCCTATAAGATGGTTCAGGAATTTCAACCCAAAAAATGTGTTGGAATAACACTATGTCATAAACATCCCTGTTAAACTATATATTGACCCTTTTTTCCTGAATATTGGGACTGCTATGCATCCTCTTGTAATAGAATTATTGACTAACTGCTGTATTACAGCATTGGCAATTTGTAAATTGTAAACTAAATGTTATGTGTTTGAAGGCTGGACAAGTGTATTGTGTTACTCAGCTCACAACTCAGCGCCTTTCCATTTGAAATGCTTTTAATGTGATGTATGGGAATTGAAGTCCCTAAGACTAAGTCTGAATGCATGAAATAAAAGTGAAGATATATTAGCTTCCAACAAATGGTTATCATCATATGTAACACTGACTTCACATTATATGTTTTGCAGCGTCTAAGATGTCTTTCAACATTGATGGTGTAAAAGGTTTCACTTACAGAGAAATGGCCCTTGCAACTAACAATTTTCATGCTTCCACTCAAGTAGGACAAGGAGGGTATGGGAATGTCTATAAAGGTATTCTAGCTGATGGCACAGTTGTGGCCATAAAACGTGCACAACAAGGATCATTGCAGGGTGAAAAGGAATTTCTCACTGAAATAGAACTATTGTCGAGGTTACATCATCGGAACCTGGTCTCTTTGATTGGATACTGTGATGAAGAAGGTGAACAGGTACCTTTCTACTTACTTGAATACTTAAATTCATATACACTTACCTGTCTAGACTGCATTTTGGGAGTTTGAACACCATCCCATCAACCAAAAATCCAACCCTGTCAAAGATACTACCACTATTTGTTCCAAAAATGAGGAATAGTGTATATGTTGTGAGAATATTATATAAATATATTAGATTGTGTGAATATTAAATTGATTGTAGAATATAAATTTATTCTTATTTCCCTTTTTTGAGTAGGTCTGTATAACTTGGTTGTACTCTTTGTATTATTGATAATGGAATATATGATTTCTCTCAGAAAACTTACATATGTATATCCACTCTTCCATCTGCCGCTTGGCCCGTAATTAATGTTCATTGTTGAACAATTGAGCAACAGAGTCAACCTACTGACAAAATAGATGAGTGCATGTGTAGGAAATTGGGAAGTAGCCACTTCCATTACTTTGTCTCTTCTTTCAAAGTGACAGTAACCTTTTCATTTATTTCTTAACGATTGGTCTTATGCTTAACCTCCTGGAAATTAACAGTGTTCTATTCTTCTGGTCTTCTTTGAGCAAATGTTTTATTTCTCTACCATCTATGGAAGCTTTTATTTTGTGCCAGGAAAATTGGTTGATTTAATTTGTCTTTCCCTTTTTGGCATGTAGATGTTGGTTTATGAGTTCATGCCCAACGGTACCCTGAGGGATCAGCTATCTGGTATATTCTATAAACTTCTTTTAAGTTTGCTTCTTAGCAATTCGTCCTTTATTATTTATGGGTGTTCTTCTGGAAATACTAATTGGAATCATGAGTTAACTGGTGGCACTTGCATTAGAACTCACAATTTCAATTAAAGAAATTAGAAACAGTAGAAAATGCTCTTTCGAATTTTCGAATCACCCAGGAAAGTACTATTACCTTAGGAAAATTGACTGAAAAATACTGTCTTCAATTAAAAATTGCAGAAAATCTAGAAAATACTGTCTATAATTTTTTAATTACCCAGGAAAATATTATCACCTTAGGAAAATCCCCTCACTCTTTCCTTCTGTGCATGTGTAAGAAATTGAGGGCTATATTATTAATATGTTAATTACTTGGTGCTTGCATATATGTTTTGATGTTTATGATACCACAGGTAAGCTTAAAGCGCCTATGAGTTTTGCCATGAGATTGAAAATTGCTCTAGCTGCAGCCAAGGGCATTCTCTATCTACATATGGAAGCCAATCCTCCAATATTCCATCGTGATATCAAGGCCAGCAATATATTGTTGGATTCTAAATTTACTGCAAAGGTTGCCGATTTTGGACTTTCACGGCTTGCCTCCATCCCTGATATTGAAGGAACTATACCTGCTCATGTATCCACAGTCGTTAAGGGGACTCCGGTAAGCTTGACTCTTTTTTATGACACATCTTCACAGAACATTTGAAATCAAAGACAGTTTGAAGCAAAAGATTTTTATCCAAATTCATAGATCTGTAGTACGCCACAGATATGGGGATTGAGATATCGCTAACTAATGTTTATGATCAAGTCTCGGTGATATATTATAGATCATTAAAATATTATGTACTTGTGAGAGCCCTTTTTTCTTTTTTTCTTTTTTGAACAGTACTTGTGAGAGCTTGATGTGCATTGTTAGGCCCATTCTTTATAGCAGTTTAAGCTCTTGGGGTACTGGTCACTTAGCGTGGTATTAGAGCTTTGGTTCTAAGAGGTCCTGGTTTTAAGTTTCCCCATGTGTATTTGTTTCCCCCTTCTGTTGCCCATGTGGACTTTTTGTGTGTGGCCCGCATGCATTTGCACCCAGTTTGGTCAATATTTCTCTAAATGTGAGTGGCAGTTATACAGAAGGGAGGGCACGAGAGCTTTATATACATTGTTGTGCTCTCCTTAACAACTTAAGCTTCTTTCGAGCCAAGTTGTTGTCTGCCACTCATCCAAAAGAATTGGACCAGTGTTACCAGAAACGCTAACATCCTAGCAATTTAAGTTTTTGAGCACACGTTTCGAAACATGATACACTTCCTTTCCAAAATGATGAATTTAGCGATCCAAAACGATCCCATGATCTTGTCTATGTTTTTCATTAAAAGTTCATCTTAATAGGGAAAAAGGCAAATATAATGAACTATAATCTAGATGGAATGGAGTTTTGGATTGACAAAATGTAAAACTCATATTGTTCATAGAATTATGTTATTGCATGATTAGTTTTAAAGAAAAATATATATAATA
This sequence comes from Camellia lanceoleosa, assembly GCA_025200525.1. NCBI lineage: Eukaryota > Viridiplantae > Streptophyta > Magnoliopsida > Ericales > Theaceae > Camellia > Camellia lanceoleosa. Next base: position 71,381,210 of record CM045761.1, on the reverse strand, counting down.
TGGTGGATGTCAAACTCAGAATTCTACTCCTATCGTAACACATTTTAGAGCACGTGGCGTACAATGTTCCCGTTCTCATTCCTCATACCAGAATGATCTGTTTTCTAGGTACATGGATTCGGACTTAGTGTCATTTTTACTTTTCGTTGATCTCCAGTTGATACAGATTTGTAATCCCAGCAACATATGGGTGGCTAGATGGATTCTTCTATGCAGTCACACCAGTTCTTAAAAATCATCCACCCAGTAGAAGAAAATGTCTAAAAAAAAAAAAAATCATGATCCATGCATTAATAAATGATCACTCTATCAATGGGTTGTATGTGTGCATAATCATTGTCAATTTACAATGATTCTTTTGGTAAATTTGAGTACAATACTACATTATCATCTATGTAAAAAAAACACTTGGTGCTTTTCACATGATGCATTCTGATAATTTGATTCATGGATCTGAAAGTTAAAATAAGTGTTTGGGTTGCTTTGATTCATTGAGATCAATCTTAGAGTTCAAGGAAACTGACATGTAGTTCCCAAAGAAGTGTAAAAAGTGTACTGATATTCTTTCTTTCTTTTCTGTTTTGGTAAAAATATTTTGAGACATTTAAAAGTTGTATTGAGATTCTTTCTTTCTTTTCTGTTTTTGGCATTTTCTTTCTCTTATTGACAGCCCAATGGTTGTTATTAGCATGACCCATCTTAAAATGAACCTTGAGAAATACAATTACCGACAAGCTGACATGATAATTTTTTAAAATGTAGGACATGATGCTTAGGAGACACAAAATATATTGTTTTATAAATATCATATCTCATATATAACTATGTTGTTTAAATATAATATAAAATATAAAATAACACTTTCCTATAAAATTTTATATATAATATGCATTTATCATTGTTTCATAAGTTATTTTATACACACTTGTAATTAATTTCATCTATGTATGAGCAATGAACACGTGTCTCATAAGTGTCCAAAGTGTGTTTTGGTCTAAAAATATGTCCAATACATGTGAAGAAGTATTCAGCGAGTGTTCGTTTTTGACACCGACACGCTACCTTGTTAGAACTAAGAAGTGTTGGTGCTTCTTAAGCGATTGTCTGGTTAAAATTGTTAATGTGTGAAACGTAATGGTAAAATGTAGTATCTGTTATGTGAAGACATTATCTAGTGTGAAACTTGAACATCATTTTGTTTGCAGGGGTACCTCGATCCAGAGTATTTTATCACTAGTCAACTGACAGACAAAAGTGATGTTTATAGCCTCGGTGTTGTATTTCTAGAGCTCTTGACAGGAATGCATCCAATCTCGCATGGGAAAAACATTGTTCGAGAGGTAGTACCTCACTACTTCTTTGTATTGAAGGTTTAGTTTGAAAGCAGTGTATATATGAAGCTATATCATATTTTTAATGGCATGTTGGTTCTGTCTGGTGTTTTTGCCTTCTTTGTTTTTGAAAATTTATGTCAGTGTTTAGTGCAGCTTTTATTTACAGCTTACGAGACAAAAATAACTTAAATAAGTTAGAAAAAATTGATTATTAAAAAGTATGGGAATGAGTGTTTTTAGTTTCTGCTTCTAATTATTAGCTTTTAGCAAGTTGCACACTGTTCAGATCTCTCCATCCACATTAACTTAAACAGTCTATCTTCTATGGCTTTCTTCCAACTTTGTCAGGTAAACATTGCATGTCGATCTGGAATAATCTTCTGTCATTGATGAACGAATGGGATCCTATCCTTCTGAATGCGTGGAGAAGTTTGTAAGCTTGGCCCTCAAGTGTTCCCAAGAAGAGACATGTGCATGACCTTCAATGGCAGAGGTGGTTCGGGAACTTGAAAGCATAGGACTTTTGATGCATGAGTCAGACAGCAAAGTAACAGAATCGTTTATTACTGACCCTGCTGAGGTTGTGAGCCCTCCATCTTCATCCTCTAACATGAATCATCCTTACGCATCAGCAGATGTCTCTGGCAGTGACCTTGTTAGTGGAGTCATGCCTGCCATTACACCTAGATGATTTTTCTCCCAACTTCTGTATTTTAGTCCACATTTGTTCAATTTGATTTGTAAAATTCTGATAGCTGACATTTGATGTTGTTGTCATACAATAATAGTTTTGCTTACAGTCCATTGTATTTCTTGAATATTTGTGTGATACCTCTGCTATTTGAAAAGGGTGGAGCTTATGTCAAATTCAAATTTAAACTTGAGGGACCCTGTGAAGCCAACCACAAATCTCTTTTCAATGATTCAAACTATTCATTTTGTAGGGTTTTGAGTGTATATTGTGGGGAGTAAAAATCTGTCCCACATCGGTTCACTAGGGACTCTTTACCAACCCTATAAAGTGTGCCATGCCCACGAATCTCCAAGAGGCCTTTTCTAATGAAGGATAAACAAAAATGTACATGCTCCTGTGATACCAAACGGACAATATCTTGGTGCGTGCGTTACATCGATTTGCTAGGGACTCTTAACCCACCTTATAAAGTGTATCATGCTCACAAACCTCAGTGAAGGAAAAACAAAAACGTGTGTGCCCCTATGGTACAAAGTAGACAATATTTTGGTACGTGCTCCGGGAGTGGGGTGGTCCGCATATATATCATTCATGAAAAAATTAGGTCGATTTGATACTCATTACATTTTATTGGATCGACTTAATTTTTTTCATGAATGATATATATACAGTGAGTCATACAAAATGAACGGTTCAAATCATCAAAATGGGATTTATGATGGACTCCATAAGCCACTCAAATTCTCTTAAATTCCTAATTCAACTTTGAGAGAACCCAACCCCATTATACTAATTCTTCATATATTTTAAGTTTGTAATAGATTTTCCCTTCATAATAGGGCTGGTTGGCCCGTTTGTCAATTAACAGATTTTGGCTATACCACATTATAAATAGGAGTAAGTAATTAAACAAATTAGCGGTGAATACAAATGCGATTTGTTTACAATTTTACATTTGATTTTTCTGATGATTTGATGAATGAAGAACATAGGTTGAGTTTGATAGCTGTTAGTAATTATTTTCTTAAATACTTACAAATATGACAATTTTGAAAGAAAAAAAAAAACAAAAAGTATTATTCAGTTTCAACCCGTTCTAAATTGTGTGTTTTATATATAATAGTATAGATGAGATTTACAAACTTTGCTGGTCAACTACATGATATTAAATGCCTTCTCTTTAAAAACAAGTTAATGTGACAAATATAATTGAGGTGCCACCTTAGTTTGTAAGAATTTAAGTTAACATTTTCCATTTTTGACTATGAAAATTTATTTTAAAAAAAACTAATCAAATAAAAAAGGAATATTTTGTAGTCATATAAATTTCATGAAAAATTATTCTAGTATAAGTGGCTTAAGAAATATAATTTTAATTTTTAAAATGGGATTTACTAAAATAACATGATACCTAGATACAAATCAATGGTTACATTTATATGTAGGAGTAATTTGTAATATTTATATGTTAATTAACTCCAGTGAAAAATAGTTTTAAATTATTTTACTCCAACAACTAATTCTGTCTCCCTTTGCTAACCCAGCCTGCTAACCATCCCATCATTATATCTCCATTAGTTTAATTCAGTAAGACAAGAATATGAAAATGATTTGAAAACTCTAATATTATAAACTTATAATTTTTATTCAGAATTTTATCTATAGGAATTCTGATTTGGAAAATATCATATATTGTCAAATTGTGCATTATTTTCCATTTTGACAAACTTGGAGAAAAAATGAGAACAAAAGTATAAGCCCAAAAACTTAGCCCACCAAATAATGTAATTAGTGTAATGGAAGAACATTCGCAATGGAGTGTGTGCTAGTGTAAGATGTTGGCAAAAATCGAAGAAAAAGACTTTTTGGCCGTATGAATGGTTATGTTTGTGTGTGAGATAGCTGCTAAGATTAATGTCAAATGCTGAAGGACTCGCTAATAGTAGCGTCTGAATTAAGGCGAGAGAAAAGGGAGGGACTTATTATTGATGCAAAAAAAGGCAAATGAAAGAGAGAGAGAGAAAGGGAGAGGGGTACACACACACACATATATATATATATATATTTAATTATTAATGTTTTGAAAGGACAACCATTCCATTGCCATACTAATTCACTTACTTTTATCACATTTTTTCATATAATATACTAACTTTTAACAACTCCATTTTTTGATAACTGAATATCTGAATTAATTTGTGTGCGGCCTGACTAATCTTGAAATCCGAAAGTTAACAAACAATAACAATACTATAAGCCATCATCACATCAAAGAATACCTAAATATGGGACCAAAATGTGGCTACCCATATTACTCTATTCTAAATAGGGAAATGCTAAAGAAGTGCACACCATATATACCTTATCACAAAATGTGTATATCATAAAATTTTGTAATTTCAATCACAAAATGCATAATTACGTATTTATTACGCCAATTTATAACGAGATTACACATTTTATAATTGATATTATGAAAATTTATAGTTAGAGGGTCCACACCATTGGATTTCCCTTGTAAATATTGCACAAAACTCAAACACATTTCGAAACTTGTTAAAGTTTTTGTTTTTGTTTTTGTTTTTTTGTGTTGGATGGGGTTGTTGCTTTTAAGTTCATAAAAGCCCAAACTCTTTGGTCTGGCCCAATAGGTAATAGCCCTACGTGTCATGGAGGGCCCATTCAAAAATAATAAGCTATTCATTAATCGTCATTGATGTGTCATGAATTTCACTAACAGTGTGAATAGTTGACAATGCATCCCATTTATATTATAAATCTACAATATAGATATAAATTATTTATATTATGATATGAGTTTGATTTGTGCTTTGGGGTTTGGACTTTGAAAAATTATTTTGTTTGGTTGCTTTTGTTTCTCTATAATTAATTTGTCAGTTTTATAAACTTATTCACTCAAGTAGTAGATTATTTAAGTTTCACTTTCACAACATAGATATAAATAATTTATACTGATTGGGTGGATTAGAATGTGAGATTGGGATTATTAATCCGTAGGCCCAATTATCCTATGTTTATTTTAATATTTTGGTTTAGGATTATTAATCCAATGGATAATTAATCCAACAAATTTGTAAGATTTTTAGTAATGGGGTAGGGGTGAGATTATTAATCCAATGGATATTAATCCAATTGGATAATGAATACCACACTAATTTGATAGGATTATTAATACTTCACTATTAATCTTGTGAATTCAAACATGACCTTAGGTCAAAAAGTTACCCCCAACTATAATAATAAATAACATTTAAATTTTTATAAAAAAAACAAATGGAGACAAATAGGTCTATTTGTGTATTCTTATCTTTTCTGTTAAAAATGGAAACCAATATGTCTATTTGTCATGGTAAGATTATTTTTTATCGACTTTTATAATATTTATATATGCATATACAGATCTTGATATTGATAAAGTGTCTTTTCTAACTTCTAGGTCCATATCTTGCTATATGCAAATACATATAATTCATTCCATTATACAAATCATATTCAATGGTGATATGTTATAATATTAACAAATTACATATGATAGTATAATTCGAACAATCATATATATATATTGACATGTTTATCTAGGTTTACTATGAATCCTATATCACAAAAGTTGATATTTTGGAATCGAAAAAATAGATTCTGAATTTCACAGTCATTGGTAATATCAAATGATAGAAGAATTCAAATATGTGTTTTTTCATCTATACCAAATGTAAGAATCCTTATGAAAGTAATTAAAGTTAAACAATACCTATATATAGAGAAAGATATGAATTTAAGTTTTTCAAATATTTTGTAAGTTTTATATTTTTGAATACTTAGATACATTGAACAAATTGATATTGACAACCCTTGAATTGATTTGCGCAAAAGCTACTATTAAAAAATTGAATATCATTATGGTCACATTATTTGTTGTCACTGCATACATTATAATATTGATATTATAATGATGTATTTTCCTTTTGATAAATAATTGCTATATACAATAATAATTAGGGATGTAATAGGTTTGGGACGGTTGGTGTTTAGGTGAAATTTTACACTTAATCGATAATGTCAATTCTATTATATTGAGAACCGATATAGACTAAATTTTTTACAAAACCACAAAAATTCAAACGGTTTGACTTGGTGCAACTTAATTGATTTAGGGCCTTTCAAATTTGAGTTATTTTACTTCTTAAATTTGCAGTATAGTAAATAATTTATATAAAAATATTGAAGTAGAATTAGAAACAAAATATAATATGAAAATCAAAGTCTTGACACCAAAATAAAACCAAAGTTTAAAACTATCATCCCATAAGGCTAAATCACAAGTACAAAGTAGAGTTAAAATAAAAAATTGAAAATGACATAAGGGCTGGTTTGGGAAGTCTAATATAATTCAAAAAGTCAAAAAGTTACACAAAAAGTAAAAAAAGCATTACTATTTACAAATAAAAAATATTAAAAAAATATTTTATATATATTTATATTACAAATCCACTGAGCAACATGACAGCCGTTAACCAAGCCATTATACACTTTTTTTTGGGCAAAAAAAGAAATTCCATATGTAAAGTCACAAAATTTGATAGTAATATTGGGCCCTTAGGGGCCCACTAAGGGTTTCATTTTGATAATTCGAACCGTTGAATATGTAGAACTCGTCAAGTAATATATGCCTGTAAAAAATCACATTGATCGGATATCGTTAACTATATGATCAAATCAGTTTTGTATAAACAAAACGGATGGTGTGATAGTTAACTGTTAAAAAAAACTAATCCCATCATATAGAAATCGATATCCGATCAACGTGATTTTTTACAGGCATATAATACTCGACGAGTTCTATATATTTAACGGTTCAGATTATTAAAATGGGATCCATGGTGGCCCCAACGGACCGACCATCACTGTCCAAAAATTATTTGCCCCGAAGGAGTCAATTATTTTCTATGTAGACATGCTGGGGCAGCCGCAGGCCAACCGTACAACCAATCACCTTTCTTCCACTATATACTTTATTTATACAATTTTTTATTACACATTTTTTCGTAAAAAGACAAAATTAACCCAAACATCCATCTTTTTTTCCTTAACTTTTTAGTTCAAAAAGACAAAAAGTGCACTTATTTAGGACATCCCAAACAATTCCTAAATATCTGCTATAGCTATATAAGCATAGTAGTAACAAAACTTGACTTAAGCACATATCAATGGCAAATTAACAACTAATCGCATTGCTAATATTTATTGTCAAACCTGAAATATTTAAGAAAAAATAAATAATTATGTGAATCAACTGAACTTTTCATAATATATTTAATATGGGAAACTTTCAGTCAATTTCGGTTCAATTTGGTACACAAGGTGCTTAAACCGATACCAAATCAAAAATCAAAAAAAAAATTAAAAAACCACACAGACCGATTCATATTAAAAAATTGACCAAATATAGTCGGTTCAGTTTGGTTCAACCGGTTTAATAGTTTTTTTTTTTTTTTTCCTTACATCCTTAATAATAATTCAAACTTAACAAGTGTTTTACCAACAAGGATTGGTTTAGTTGGTAAGGATCATCCCCTTCGCCAATTTGGCTTAGGTTCGAGTCCCGCTGCCGGCAGTCCTTTGTTGGTGGAGCGATATTGCGTAACGTTTTCCCTAGCTCTGGATTGGGGTAACCTCCCCCCCTCCTAAACTTTTTTTTGAATCAAAAAAAAAAAAACTTAACAAGTGTTTTAATTTTTGATTAGATACAATATTTTTTTTTAACAAGTGTTTTCTTTTTTAATTGATACAATGTTAACATGGTAGTCAAAGACAATACTAGTTCAATAATCTCACTGTTCAACATAAACAGGCAGAGTTTATCTTACGATGTCAACTAACATATTTGAAGAATAGGAGATCAAATGTACAAAAACTATAAAGCTTATTATAAATCACTTTATTCTCTTATCTTTTCTAACACAATGTCATTTTCCAATAATTTTATAGGATAATGAAGTCAAGATGATTAAAGGTTATATAGCGTAATGTCAAGACGATATCTATGCATTTATCATACATGTACAAATAATGATACATCAAGTAGATTGTGCACCATTGGTAATGGTCTGAAAAAATGTCTATTACTTTCTAAAATGTAACCCAAAAAAATTAAAATAATATGTAAGTATAACTCTTTTACTTTATTACATTTATGAATGCATAATATGTGTTTTTCCATCAATTATAGTACTAAGCCCGGCAAGCCGTTCGGGCTGAATAATCACAAAAAAGGAAAAAAAAAAAAAAAAAAAGGTCAAAAAAGTTAAAAAGCCAAAAAAATCAACAAAAAGTTTGTCATTCCAAAGCCAAAAAGTTAAAAAAGTCAAACAAAAAAACCAAACAGACAAAAAAGTCTCAGGCTAAAAAAGTCAAAAAAGCCAAAAAATTAACTAAAAAAGTCATTGCCAAACGACCCCTAACTATCATATTGCCAATATAGAAATGCTGATAGAAAACCCACAATAATTGAGGTTATAGTTGTAATAGGTTTTATTTATTCTGTGAATGTCGAACAAATGTGATTAGTTTTGATTTTTATTATACTTTAATTATAAAATGTCAACATTTTCTTTTATAATTACATAGATTTTATGCTAATAATTTAAAAATATATTTGACACATAACCATAAGTAATTTTTTTAAATCTTATCCTGTACTGTGCACAGGTGATATGCTAGTATTGTTATGTATGAATTTGAATACCATGAATACATTTCGAGGCAAGACTATAATTGGGCTTATGGGCCGAACCTGGCGGCAATATTGAAGCCCATTAGCAAGACCAACCTAAGAGATCTAGTGATTTGTAGAATGACACAGATCTAGTGATTTGTAAAATATTAATCTAAATAAAAAAAAATATATTTACAACTTTTCTATATATATATTTTAAGTAACTAGAATTACAGTTTACTTGTTTAATAGTTTTGTTCACATTTTACATGAAGTCACTTAACATTACGTATGCATGCAAAGTTTCTCATATATATAAACAGAAGTATGAAAACTTTTTGAATAATATTTGGAGCAATTTGATTGAGCTGGGCTAGGCCCAAATAGGATGGTTGAGTTGGCCCAACGCTTGAGCAAACACGACTGAGTTGGGCTAAACTCAGTCGGGAAAGTCGACTTGGCTGGTGGGCCTACTATCGAGCACACCTATGTGCCTGGAGTATAGGCTTGAGTGAGAGGGGTGGCCACCTCGCCTAGCAAAATAACGGAGAAGGGGATACTGTTGTCCCTTTGTGGGAGTTCTTTCCGAGTGTTTTTTAATAATCTGAACTGTTCATATTATAGGGTTTATCGAGTAGATCATTCATACAAAAAATCAATTTGATTGGATATTTGTAGTTCTATAACCGAAGCACATTTGTTTTTATAAAAATTAACAGTTAGCATAATTTTCATAAATTTTTAAAAATAATTAAGACCTAATCACGGGTTATGAATATCTGATAAATTTGATTTTTTACATGAATAATATTATGGATGAACTTTACAATATGAATGGTTCAAATCAACGAAAAACACTAAAAAAAAACCTCCCCCAAAGGGACAGCAGGGCAAAAAAATGTCTTCGAATGCATGAGGATAGGCTTCGGATGCATGTGTATATTTTATCAGGATTTAGTTTTCCTCCGTATCTTATCTCTCTATATCTCTTTTGTGGCCTTCAATTTGTATTTGAATCGCACTGATGATATGAACTATCTATAAGTCTCGTAATAAAGGTTCGTAATAAACGTTATTCATATAAAAAATTAATCTTATTGAACAACTATAAATACGAAAATAATTCACATTTTGTTTTGTAAAATAGATAGTTTAAGTTTACAATCATATTTTATTTTATTGTAAAATGGATAGTTCAAGTTTACAAGAAAATAATTCGCATTTTGTTTTATTTTATTTTATAAAATAAAATATGATTTTTTTTTTTTTGGTATGTTTAAAGATATTTGAAAAAATTAATTTTTTACACGAATTACTTTTATTACAACAGGTATAAGATAGACAGTTCAGATTATCGATACAAATTTAAATTGGGAATCACAAAAAAAAAATGAATAAATAAAAATATAAAGGGAGTTCATCCCATTTTATCAAGTGTTAGATGCGTTCAAGATTCTATAATTTGAATAAGCTTTAACTACTTGACACAGAATTTAAAATCGGTCTAACCAACATGTAGAAAAGTTATAAAAAAGTAGTGTCAATATGTAAAAAGGTCATTTTTAGATTTCAGCCTCTTTTGACAAGATAGCTAAAAGATAAAAATTAACTTTTAACTTATTTTGAATTATATTATTTATTTATTTTTTTACATATTTTTTTATAAAAAATATTAAAAAATAAAAAAAAATTAACTTTTAACCACCTTTTTAAAACAACCATTCGTATTTCCTTTTTTTAGCCTATTGACTTGGAAGGAGAATTTTCACGTTCTATTGATTCACTTGCGAAAAAGTCGTTTGTACAACAAAACTTGATCATTTCAACTGAAATAATTGATTATTGAGTTGTCTTCTTAAAAAAAAAAAACACTTTACAATCTACTTAAAAAAACCTTTTCAGGTAGGAGTTTAAAAAAAAAAAAAAATTATTATTATTATAAAAAAATCGTAAAAAAAATAGAGATAGTGTCATTCAAATAAATCAATAAAACAATAAATCCCTTATCTTCCCAAATGAGATTAAAAAATTTTCTAATCATAACTAAAAAAGTAGGGTTCTCCCCATGGTGTGCACCTCTTTAGGGGTGCAAATGACTTACCACAAAATATGTAATTTTATCACAAAATACATAACATCGCTACAAATTGACGTTACAAAAAATATCGTAATCAAGTCACAAACTTTTGTAACATCAATAACAAAATTGTAGACATTTTGTTACGTCAATTTTTAACGATATTACATATTTTGTAGTTGATATTATGAAATTTTGTAATAAAATAATACATTTTATAGTAAGGTTCATATGGTGTGCACCCCTTTAGGGGTGCACACCATAGTAATTTCTAAAAAATTAAAATGATTCATAACCAAACAAAACATAAGATATAACTAAAGATTTTTTTGATCATAGTTAAAGTAATAACCATGATATAAGTCATAATTAACTTTAGAATGAATCATAATTAACATTATAATTAGTCATAATTAATCCATAACTAACACTACATTGGTCTTGTTTGGTAACCTTGTTTTAGGATCTAATTATTTTAATTAATTTTTTTTATTTTTTACGAGAAGACGTATAGACAAATAGAGAGAAGAGTTGACTTTTTGGTAATGATTTTGTGACTGTTTAACTAAAATAAGTTGTTCCAAACTTGCCTAAAAGGTGATAACCACAAAGCAAAAGTTTCAAGGTTTTGCCAAGTTTTTCAATATTTCTTGCGCATGAAAATGAGGCCAACGCTTAAACATTATCAAATCTTTCTAATGGATGGCTTCTCAAGGTTGCTTCTTGAATATGCAACCCACGAAACTGTTGTTCATTTATATTATTTCTCAAGGTTGCTTCTTGAATATGCAACCCATGAAACTGTTGGCTCTCAAGGTTAATTGTCGGTGTTGGACTTTGGGTAATTATGGATAGCTTGCTTTGCTGTGATAGTTATAATAGAAGGGTTATATATGATGACTTTTCATTTATGTTATCACAACAAAAATGTGTCAGAATTGTTTTTCAAAGATATTTTCTAAAATTTATTTAAAATATAGGTGGTTTTTTATGATTTGAAAATTCACAAATACTTTTTTTGTAAGAATTTTTTTATTGAGTAAATTATCAATAGGTCTTACTGTTGGGACTTATTACTCATTAAGTTCAATTAATAAATTTATTAAGTAATAAATTTATTAGTCACGCTTATTTTTATGAATAAATTTTTACTTTTTAATTGAGGGGATTTACTGTAATTTACTCTTTATTTTGTTATAACGGTCAAACCATGAAATTTTTATTATAGTTTCTCCAAATAAATTTACTTTAAACCCATTATTTTTTTTATCTACTAAAAAAACAAAGGCTGTGTTTGGAGCAGTTCTGGAAGCATGACTCCAGAGCTGTTTTCAATGCTTTGTTTGGTTAAAGTTTTAAAAAATTAATTCTAATATAACATTGCAAAACTCATTTTAGCTTCTGTCTGGAGAAGAGAGTTTTTCTTTTTAATTTTGAATTTTGAATTTTAAAAACGCGACTTAGGTCTACTAGATCATCTTCCTGGATGTCCTCCCGAATGTCCGGCCGATTGACTAGAATAACGTTTTTATTTTATTTTATTTTTTTGCAATTGACACTTGTTATTTGGAAAAAAAAAAAAAGAATTTTGTTTTGGATTTTTTTTAACAAAAATAATATATTTTAAATAAAAATTATTTTAAAAAAATAATTCCAACCAAATATACAATCAAAAGTTATTTTAAAGCAGTAATTGAATATTTATTGTGAAAAAAAAATTATTTTGTTTGTAATATTTTCAATTAAAAAAATTATGTTATTTTTTTTAATAATTTTTTTTTTGAATTGAATTTTAAAAAGAGTTTGGTTACGAGTTTTGAACATAATTTTTAATAGAGTTTTGAGTTATGTGTTTAGTTATGAGTTATAACTTTTTGAATTAAGTTTTGAAAACTCTTTTCAGAACTCATAACTAAATAAATTTTTTTATTTCACATGTCACATCAAACATTTCAAATTCAATTTAAAACTATTTTCAAAACTCATAATCAAATAAATTTTTTATACTCAAATCATAATTTCAAAACTCATAAATTCAAAATATAACTTTATTCTCAAATTGTATTTTTAAAACTCTATCAAATGCTACCAAAAAATCACCCCTCCTCCCTCCCTCCCCCCCCCCCCAAAATAAAAAACTCCCAGTAAAAAAAATTATAAAATCATGAAAAATATAGTATTTTAATTATTAAAATATATAAATTTTACCATTTATAAGTTTTTTGTTAGGCACTTACCAATCACATATATTAATTAGATTTATTTATTCATAGGTTCTGACTAATAAATTAATCAATATAAATTTATTTATAAAAATAAGAGAGACTGATGAATAAATAGGTAATAAATCAAAAAAAATGGACCATTAGTAATTTAGGTCTCGTTTGTTAACTACACATATTAATCAAAAAGTCAAAAAATTACTATAAGTTATCACATCACTCTCTCTATTTATCTGCACATTTTTTTTATAAAAAATTAAAAAATTATTAAAATAATTTGTTCTCAAATGAGATCTTTTTATTTTATTTTAAGATAATACTTGAGACCCCTTTTGGGGGCACCCCTCACCCCCCCTTTGCCATGTGTCAGGGGGTGATTGGATGTGCAGGAAAGGGGGACCAATGAGAGAAGAGAGGGGGTCAAAAGGGAGTCTAAAAAAGGGGTCTAAATCACTACCCTTTATTTTATTTTATTTTTTAGTAATTTATTTTATTTTTCTGCCACCACACTAAGGTTATTAAAAAAAAACTCTCTCTCTCTCTCCCTCTCTCTGATAGTCCTCGTTAAAGCTCCACAAAAAAGTCAATAACGCCAACAAATTATCATACACAACATCACCTGAAAATGATGCGTAATCTCAACTTGGTCTTTTTCAATCTCTGCCCAGCAATTGTAATGGCGACTTCTTCAACTCCACACCTTCATTCTTCTTTTCTTCTTCTCACCCTCCCAAAAGAAAAAAACGCAAACAAAAAAAAAAACACCAGAACCAAACCCATCTTCCTCCAGCTCCCTAGTTTCTTGCTCCTCAAGGTTGCTCCATTTTTTATACCCAGGAAATATATATATATATATATAGATGCAGATACATGCCCACGCTTGCAATTTGTGAATACATTTATGTAATTTTTTTTTATCGTTTTTCTTGCCTGCCACGTGTTTGTCTTATTGCGCCTTAAACTGTTTGAACAGGGTTTTTAATTATTTTCTTTATTTGTTAAGGAATCTATATGTATATTTATATTTTGAAGTTGAAAAAGCTTCTTATTATTTAATTTTGATTGAGAATTCACTTATTTTATCTGGGTTTCTTTAATACATATATGCATGTAAATCTGTGTTTCCTTATTTCTCTTCCTCATTTCAGGTGGAGAGTTTGGGTGATTCAGATATTTAGAGTGTTTGGTTATGAGAGTTGTTTGAGAATTCTTGTCAATTATGTGTATTGAGATGTTCCGGACGAGGATTATGTTGTTTGGAACCGCTTTTGTTGTGTGGTTGTGTTGCTCTCATCTATTTGGTGGGGCAGATGGCCAGGTTACTCACCCAGTGGAAGGTAACACTTTAATTTGCTTTTGTTTTTATTTGTTGTTATGTATAACATTTCTATGTTCATTAAACATTTCAAGAATTTTTGTTTAAATTCCTCATAATTTGCATTGTTTTTTTTACCCTTTTGAGCTCTTTTGTGCAACGACAATCTAACTTGCTTCTCAAGTTTTGTGAAACCTGTAAAATGAGAAAAAGTTCACTTCCATGTTATTTGGCTTGTAGAAATTTGGGAATTACATATATAAGTGCATTTTCTACATGGTTTCAACCAAAGTAAGGAGACAAATATTATAGAGCTTCGTCATATTTAATGGCAAAGAGATTCTTCATATTTGTTACATCTTGACAAGAACTGCAAAAGATTTTTGTATCATAAAAAAATTCAATCCATGGTAAAAAAATAGAACAGCTTTCACCTTATTTAAACCGTGGTTCGTGTATGACTATTCAAATTTCAAAGAATCTTGCAAATTTATTTGAGCTAAATTTCTAGCAAATTTCCTTGTTGGACGACCAAATTAAAGTGTTTCTTTACTCTGTTGATGCCACCATCAATGCAAACAAGACTTAAAAATTGTTAGGAAAGTATTTAAGGAAATCAAGTTGTGGTCCCCTGAATTAAAATTTCCAATTTGATTAAATCCTTATAGGTTTCATTGGGAGGTCAATTCTATGATGATGAAAGAAGAGAGTAGGTTAACCAAGCTGGGGAACCTATTTCTTGAGATGGATAGGTGCCTCGCTAGCTATTATCTATTTGGTTGATCAATCAGAGTTGTGCTTTTCCTTGAAACTGGAAAATCTGAGGCTCAATCTAGTTAAAAGAGAACTGATGGTTTTGAATATTGCCACACATTTTCTCAGGACTTCTGCAACAGGCCCTCCTAAAGGAGCTTGTACCCACTAGCCAATGGGGGTGTGCATAGATTGGTTTGGGTTGGTGGGGGTATCTTTGTAGCCAAACAAATTAGGCGGGTTGAGTAAGTTTTCACCTGCCATCATACTGCTTCAAAACCAGCAGTTTGATTGAAAAATATGCCGGGTTTCAAACAAACGGGTTGGGCGGGTTGGGAACAAAGTTATTAACAGTGGCATTAGCAACAACATTTCTAAAACAACTAGCATGAGCCAATAGAGGAAATAGATAAAAATAGTCGTCAATTCCCTTCAATTGTTCACTTTTTCTTACAAGCTCAGTCGTAGATTTCTCTAATGGCATCTGCTCAAGCTGCTTAGCCACGATCTCGACCTGCATAGATCAGGGCAGGGTGGTGCAGATTGGCAGGTCAGCGAGTATTTTTCACACCCCCGGCACCCATGGCACAAGGGTCCCACTTATGGTAGGGTCTAAGAGAGGTAGCAAGTAAGCAACCTTGCCCTCCTTTTGTTTTTTTGTCAAGAGTCTGATTCTCATGACTCAAACCTTTGCCATAGCTCTGGGGTGAATAGCATTACCACCCAAAAATAAATATTGAGTCAGAAAAATCATCACCATGAGAAGACACCAAATTAATGTGGTTTGACTTAAGGCCTATTTGGTAGAGCTGTGAAAAAGTGATTATAACTTATAGCCTAACAGCTTATAGCTTATAGCTGTGAAGATAAGTTGATTTTTGACTTATAAATTAAGCTTCTCCTCCCCCACTTAAAGAATAAGTTGATTTTTGACTTACAAAAAGCTATAAACTGTATTGTTAAGTTGAATCAAACACATCAAAATAGCTTAAATTAAGCTAAAAGCTGAAATAAGCTAGAAATAAGCCTTACCAAACAGGGCCTTACTCAGACTATGTCAGTGGATCTTTTTCTTTGTCCACTATATTAAATCATGTGATTACACATCATCCACTATTACTAAAATAATAGTGGTCACACAAATAAAGGATTTATACAAAGCGGACTGAGGCACGGTAATATCGCTTTCTTTAAAGAGATTCAAGCCCTCTACGGCTAGTAAATCCTTCAAACCATCTGGTGCAATAGACCATCTCAAATGGCTTGTTTTCTCCATGATACAACAACCGGACTATACGTCGTGTTGGTTTAAGCCATCTCTGCACAAGAGCCCAAAGCTCCACCATAGAAACACCCTTACAAATTGCCTGAAATCTTTCTGTAAAAGCATAATAGAGAATATAAATAATGACAGAGCCATGTGATCACACATACTCTGCCTTGGCTTCTTCTCTGCAAAAGCTCGACAATATATATAGAAGATGATAGCTACACAATGGAGGCAAGATCCACAAATCAATATGACTTTCACACCATACATTAATTCACAACATTCATTTTCTCTTACACGTTTTTCATCTTCATGTTTTCCAGCACTCATTAATTCAAACGCTATTGAACATTTAATATTTACTATTCTCCTTTTGACTTTACTCCACAATGCAGTAATGGTTCACTATTTACCCTCTGATTTACCTCCTTTTTCTGTTAATTTATGCATGTGGATATGAAAACAATATCAAATACAGAAACAATAATTTAGTAAATTTATTTTAATATTAAAATACACAAACACCAACAATATCTATGAAAATTCTCATGAATGAGAGCTCTCTTCTAAGATCTCTAAGAACCTTCTTAGCTATTATATCAAGCAACTAAAGGGATATCATGTAGTGTTCTGATTATAATAGATTTGACATTATATAGTACAATGTTTTTCTTGCTTGATTTTTGGCCTTCAACTTGGATAAAGGATCTATTTGCTTTATGCTGGGATACGATTTTTTTCACGTAGGCCTGAATAATACATTTAGATTAATGGCCTAGATTGGTGAACATTTTTCGATTGCTAGTTTTAGTTTATATGGTTTTCTCTGTTTAAGTGCCTATATGATTGGTAATTATGTGTTTTAAAAAAAAAAAAAAATAGGATCGTCCAAGTCCACAAGCAAACTAGAAATGCAACGACGACTTAACTGTGGGTGATTTACAAATCATTTATTTTCGATAGATGTAGAAGTTTAGTTAATCATGTTGATGAAATTGTGATGACCTTTTCTAATAATTTCAGTCACAGCATTGCACACCTTCAAGCAAAGTTTGATTGATCGAAATCAGAATCTCAGTAATTGGAATCGTGGAGATCCATGTATGTCGAATTGGACAGGGGTTTTGTGCTTCAATATGATCATGGATGATGGCTATCTACACGTTGAAGAATTGTATGATTTCAGTCTTTTCCTAATTATTTGTCCCTGTCCTGGAGGTTTGAGCATGGATTTTTTTTTTTTGAATCGTGCATATAGGAAAGTAAGCTGGCAGTAAAATATCCTGGCTTACACACCACTGGTGCATTCATCAAAGTTTATAGCATATGTATAGGGATCTTCCATCTTAAGCCAGGTTATGTTGGAGGAAGATGTTAAAAAAGGATGTTTATTTGCAGATTATATTATATTCATTTTTAGTAAATTTGTCACTTCTTGGTCAAAGAGAACTGATACGATGGTTAGATATTTAGCAGAAACTGTCCGCCTAGAAGTAATGTTCCTGGATAATGTTGCTGAAAGACTCACTAGCTTATCCCAAATTATGTGCCTAGAAACTATGAAGCATGGCTACTCAAAAAATATTGTTGTACAAGTACTAGGTACGCTTACTGGGTACGCAAAATATGTATCGGTACGCAAAATACTTTGAGTACAGCTTGGATACTGGGCGGATAAAAGATGGTCACGTTTTGGATACTTTTGTGGGTACATCGAGTCATAAATATATATTTTAAAAAAATTATAGGGGTGTGTTAGCCAAAACACACTATTGAATCCTTCAAAAAGGACCACGTTGCCTAACATATGGCAAAATTGAATTCCTGAAAGATCATCTTGTTAGATAAATGAATTTTAAAGTACGGAAAACTATAAATGCATATAAGTTTTACAACAAGAAGTTACTAAGTTTGCTAGCTATAAGCCTTCCTTTATATTTTTACTATTGCATGAACCAAGGGTTCTAAGTAATATAATAGAAGATGTAAAGACAATATGATTTGTTTAAATCTGATGTTACGATATATACCTATACAAAATAGTTTCTTTGCCTTCTAAATTTGCAAGTTGGTCTTTATGTTTTCTTTTGCAGGCTACTACAGAATATGAATTTGTCAGGCAGTTTATCTCCAGAGCTTCATCGCTTATCTTATATGAAAAGATTGTGAGTCAGAGTATTTGTGGAATGTTTACCATTTAATCGTATAACTTGGTGCTGCTTTTGCTCTATCAATCCTCTGTAGGGATTGTGTTTTTTCTACTATACAAGTGGATTGTAATTTTCGTTTGTTGACTGACATATGTTCTTTCTTTTGCTCTTAAAGGAATGTTATGTGGAATGAGATAAGTGGAAATATACCGAAGGAGATTGGCAATATTACATCTTTGATACTCTTGTAAGTTGAAGTAGTTGTTTGATGGGTTGGCTAAATATTCATATTCCATATTGTTTACCATCTGATCAAATTCTAGTATTATTAAGAAATCCCCTAAGCTAATATGTTCATACATATAGAATGGCTTCTCATTTATACTTATCAGGAAAGAAATAAATTTTTATTTCTGAATTGTTGGAGCTTCAGATATCTGATCAAATATAATATATATAGACATAGACATCAGTATATTTCTTGCTTGGTAATTGAGTTGTGAGAAAGTGCACCATATTTTTGGATGTTCCTCATTCAGTATGATCTTCTATTTTCCAGGCTCTTGAGTGGAAATCAACTCACAGGTTCCTTGCCTGAAGAGATCGGTTATCTTCCTAATTTAGACAGAATTCAAATTGACCAGAACCAAATATCTGGACCAATACCTAAATCATTTGCGAACTTGAACAAAACAAAGCATTTGTAAGGATTTTGACTCTATCTATAGCCTAGATAAGGCTGGCCAGTTGTTGCTTCTCTTTATCTTCTTCACCGTGATTTATTATTTGTTATTATTACTATTGTTTTTGTTGTAATTAGTGTTTACTATAATTGATATTATTATTGTTACTTCATCCCTTGAGCAGCCACATGAACAACAATTCAATTAGTGGGCAAATCCCTCCTGAACTGTCTAGTCTCCCAGAACTTGTTCACTTGTAAGTTGCTAATTTGTTGCGTTTACTTGTAATGTAGTAATTTGGTGTTCTTTTACTTCAAATGCATTTGGACATTTGGCTTGTCTTTAATGATGTAAAATTCTGCAGGCTACTTGACAATAACAACTTATCAGGGTATCTTCCGCCAGAGCTCGCCCATATGCCTAAACTACAAATAGTGTATGTTTTCTTGCTTCAGTAGTTATTAGAATACAATTTTCACTTTATTAGCTTTTAAAATTTTGCATTTTCTTAATTAGTTAACTCAAATGCTTTTTACATTTGTGATGTAATAGTTAATCATGGATGAAATAGTGTTTTTTTATTATTTTAAATGATGCTTAAATTATAGATTTAGTGGGAATTAACAAATAAATATATATTTTCATATCTTAACTTTTTAAAAATACCATTGTTAGTGCCCATGCCCGTGCATCTTAGTTAGCAACAAGGGTATGGCATTGTGATATGGCTATAGTGCCAACGTGAATACAAGAATAAGTGCATTACATGTTGTACATGTTATATATATCAAGAGTAAACCCCATGTAGCTAGGATCAAAGTTGTGTTACCAGAAAACGCTATACCCTAGCGAATGATTTATCTGTACTCACATTCCAAAACATGGTACACTTTCGTTCCAAACTAGTAAATTTTTTAGCGATCCCAAAAGTTTTTTCCAATATATTTTCTTAAATAACCTTAGGAGGAAAAAAAATCAAATATAATGAACTAAAATCTAAAGTGAATTAAGTTTTGAAAAGACAAAAATATCAAAAAGGGTCATCATAAATTGCTCATAGAAATGTTTTGCTACATAACCACACACACACAAAAATAAAAAATAAAAATAAAAATGATTGAGTGCATAATAGTTAAAAGAAAATTACTCTAGAAGTACCTTAAATTCTTAAGTGTAACATATACAAGTCAACCCCTATCGTGCTACATTTTAGAGCATGTGGTGTATTGCATTACTGTTCCTCGTTCCACGTACTGGAAATATCCACATTCCAAGTACCATAGGATCAAAGGCTTTTATTGAGTTGGTGAGCACAATGCATTAGTGAAAGAAGAATCTACACATGCATCTATATGGGTGTAGATTAGCTTTGGAATGTTGCTTTTTGCTTTTGATTTCCTCTTCATTATATCACTGAGGAAACATTTTTCCCCCGTTGAAAAAGCACATTAGTATCTTGTGTCTAATATCTCATAAGTTATCTTTTTTGGTTATTTGACAGTCAATTGGACAACAACCACTTTGATGGGGGGGCTACAATACCAGCTACATATGGCAACATGTCTCATTTGATGAAGTTGTAAGTGCATATAGTTTATATTTGATCTCTTAAGAGCATCTCCAATCCTTGCTCTATCCCTTTCAATCAAATTTGAGTGAAAATTTGATTAAAAGCTTCGACATGATATGGAACAGTTAAATCCTTGCTCTTTTTTTCATCAATTTTTTCGAAAACTTCCAAACTTATCATAAACCTGTTTTAACTATTTTTGATGAAAGAAAACCATCTCCAATACTTGTTTTAAAATTACATCAAATTTGAATAAAAATACAACTGTTGGAAGTTTGGTGAATGATTTGGTTAATTCCTAGTTTGGTGAAAAATTTTCCTCTCCCTTCATTTGATGCAAGTTTGGTGAAATGATTGAAGTTCACTTTTAACTGTTTATTCATCAAATTTGAATTTGATGAAAGAAGTTATGAGGATTGGAGATGCTCTAAGTACATAGAAAAAGGTCTAAAGCATGAGGCAAGGTGCCATGATCTCTATTTTGTTTTTGCTTGAGATGTAACCCAGGAGGTACGATGCTATAGCTTCATAAAGCCTTCTCTTTTTGTTTGAATTAAATTAAAAAACTGTAGTACAGTGAGGGGGAGAGAGAAGAGATTTCATGATTCATTGACTAGTTGTTGACAACCTTTCATTTCCTTGAAAGATTTATTTGTTTTTCTTATGAGATCAAGGAACATGCATTTGCACATGTTTCAGAAACTTTTAAAGATTGGTTGTGACTCAGTATTCTTGGCTGTATCAGGAGTCTTAGGAACTGCAGCTTGCAAGGACCAATCCCCAACATGAGCGGGATGCTGAACCTTTCTTATATGTATGTTCATGAATATCTATCAGACATTATGGAACTAATTATGTGCCAATGCTCCTCTTGACAGTTTACCATCATTTTTTGCAAAATAATTTCATATCTCATATGATAATAGGCTTCCCTGTTGGAGAAGCTACAAAAATCATGCTGAAAAAAGTTCGATGCCTGGTTATTTGAAGACAATTCTGTAGTCATTAATTTTTTTCGGCATATATGCTTTATATATATGATTTTGTCAACTAATGATGACTTTTACATTTCAGCGACCTCAGTTCAAACCAGCTTAGTGGATCCATACCACAAGTTAAGCTTTCCAAAAAGATCACAACTATGTAAGAATACTAGACCTTTGATGTTTTAGTGTTAATCTAATCATATTGCAATACTCTATACAGAGTATTAATAAGAAAAATTATACTTTTCAGAATTGGAAATACTAGTCATCTATGACACTGCCAGTTTTCTGGACTTATGCGTCAATCATTAATAAAAATTTTGCAGTGATTTATCAAACAACAATCTTAATGGAACCTTCCCTGGCATCTTTTCAGGCCTGCCTCAACTTCAGAGATTGTGAGCATTCTTCAACTTTTTCCCCCTTTTCCATATAAATTGCATGGTTCCATAAACAGTAATGTTTGAAACTATTTATTTGAATTACGTGTCTACTTGCTTTATTTTGTGTTCCATAAAATTTAGAGCTACTGATGCCTATGACTTTAATTATTTAATGGAATGATTGGGTTAATTTTGTATGTTATTTCATTTCAGGGCACTTGCAAACAATTCACTAAGTGGTTCTATTCCATCCAATATCTGGGAAAATAGAACTTCGAATGGTACCGAGAGACTCATCGTGTAAGTTGTGTAAGACATGAAATGAAGAAGTCAATCATTTCCCACCCCCACCCCCATCCCCACCCCCACCCCACTTGCGTGTGTATGCATGTGTGTGAGCATGTGTACTCCCAAGCATTCTCATACTTGTTTAAACATTCTCTTTTTGTGGTCCAACTTGTCAAATTTATTCTTAGACTTTGATGGGCTTTTGGCGAGGCTAGTTGACATTAATTTTTTCTTGAAAAGCTCTATGATCTTTGATACGGTAGGGATTTTCAAAACAATGTGTATGCGAGTGTGTGTTCACTTGTGCACTCTCAAGCATCTCATACTTGTTTTATCAACAACAAAGTTGAAGATTTGTTGCGAGTTTAAACATGCTCTTTTGTGTTCCAACTTGACATTAAACATGCTCTTTTGTGTTCCAACTTGTCACTTACTTGTCACTTGCTATGCAACTAGATTTTCAGAAATGTGTGTGTGGTCATATGTGCATGCGCACTATCAAGCATCTCATACTTATTTTGCTAATAACAAAGTCATAAGATTTGATGCAATGTCAGGCTGCTTTTTGATACCCAGGTTGTAACTTTCTTTATTAGACTCTGACAAGTTTTAGGTGTGCAGGTGGTTGAAATTGTTTTTGCCTAAAAATGCTTTATGCTTTATGCTCTTTGATACTTGTTTTGTTAACAACGATTTTGAAAATTTATTGCAAGTTTCTGCTTGCTGTTTTTGAGATCCAAATTGTAACTTTCTTTGTTAGACTCTGATAGGTTGTGGGTGTAAAGTTATTGATTGATATTGCCTTTGCTTGAAATGTTTTATGCTCATTGGTCTGCAGGGATTTACAGAACAATATGCTTTCAAGTATCTCAGGCAGTGATAACCTACCTCCAAATGTTACTGTTAGGTTTGTTTGCCATCTTTTTCCACACTGAAATGTTACTTAATATGGATATGTTTCCTCTGTAAAAATCTTAGATTTTTTACTTTTTAGATTCTAGTTAAGTATTGATAGAGACATAGCAGGTTCATGGAGTAATGGTCCCTCTTGTCTGTTATTTGTTTAACAATTTGCAGGCTTCAAGGAAATCCAATATGCTTAAATACCAACCCGGTCCAGTTTTGTGGATCTCAGAATGAAAATAACAGTAATATCCAGAGCTCAACAAACTCCACTGGTACTTGTTTCGTGCAATCATGCCCACCCCCTTATGAATATGCCCCATCATCTCTTGTACCATGCTTCTGTGCTGTGCCTTTGATCGTTGATTATCGGCTGAAAAGTCCTGGATTCTCAGATTTTCGGCCATACACCAATCTATTTGAGGAGTACCTAACCTCTGGTCTCGAGTTGAAGGCTTATCAACTTGACATTGCTACTACTCCTATGTGGGAAATAGGTCCCCGACTGAGAATGTACTTGAAGATTTTTCCTGTATACATTGACAACACCACTCATTTATTCAATGGGAGTGAGGTTCTACGAATTCGGGGTTTGTTCACAAGATGGGAGATTCATGATAGTAAAATTTTTGGACCTTATGAGCTTCTCAACTTCATTCTGTTGGACCCTTATAAAGATGGTTTGTCTCATAAACCTCATCTGACAGTTTTTGCTTTGGACTTTCTTGATATAGATATAATTAGTTATGGTCTTTGTATTTCTCTTTTCTGGGAGAAGGTTGTCTAATTATTTTTTTTGCTCTGTGCCGCCATCTGAAAATATGGATAACCTAGATGTGTATATATTAGTGTTGTTTTGCCCTGGCGTGGTGCTAAGAATAGGCCAATTTGTTGTAACTAATTACCAAATAAAAAATTACCAAGTTGATTATTTAGATTAATTCAATACACCAATTCCAATATCTCAATCATGCATAAATCATCTACAAAAATATGGTACTAATAAAGTAAAGACCATGAACATGTAATTAATGCATTATTTACATTAGATACATTGGATACATGCATGCATTGAATATATTGAGTTCATATATTATTGGTATTTATTCATTTATATTTTTCATTTTTTTTTTTATTATTAAGATTGTATAGATTATTATATTACCTGTACCTAGTTTGTGTTGTAGTTGTGATCTTATTCATATTCATTGAACTTGTATGTTCCTTATCTATATAAAGGATGTGTCATGGCAAAAAAAATAATATAATAACAAGTAAGAAAAATTCGATATAAACTAATAGTTTCATTATAGAGAGTTTTTATCAAAAGCTAACAGAAAATAGTGATATATGTAGAAAACCCTTGGGAACAACAATCCCCTTGGGTAAAAAAACCCACAGGCCACCCTGCTTGTCAAAATCCATGAGATCAAAAGTTTAATAAAATGACTCCAAATGACTTACGACCCAACCCTGAATGTGTTAGACTTTACTTTTTCACCTTCAAGCTCCTAAGTTTGAATTCTGCTTTCAAGTGGCTCTAACACTGTTGTTAGCCTCCTCTTGTCTAGATCTGCACTCCTCACTGCTCCAATTGCAATGGCTAGTAGTCAAGAATAATCAATGCACCCCGCTGAAACTATTGTTTATGATGCTTGGATCACAATATCGGATGATCACTCAGCGGGATAACATTCACCTAAAAAGCAACCACAAATACATCAATGCCATTCTAATCAACAAAATACACAGTCAAGTTTACCTACTTTCATTTCATATACAGATAGGAATGGATGGATGTTGCATAACTTTTAGGGGGGTTTTCTCATATTTTTAGTTTCTGTTGCAGTGGACCTCTCCTCTTCAAAATCTGGTGTTAGCAAGGTAGCACTGATTGGCATTGCCCTTGGGACGATTGCAGGTGCAGTTACATTATCCGCAATTGTATCACTTCTTATATTGAGATTGAATGCGAGAAAACGCCATACATCTTCAAGAAGACATCTATGTGAGTATATTACGGTTACCATTATCTGACGTGGAAGTAAAATTTATCATGATTCTCCATTGTTTAGTTCCTAATTTTGGTAGTTGACAACACAAATTTCAATTTGTTGGCAACGGTGATCTTGTATTCTAATTATTGACAACAAATATAGTATGATACTGGGATTTATTAAAGCATATCCTCGCATGCTTTATACTGGGGTGACTGTTACTTTTTTTCAGAGAACTGGGATCATTATTAAATTTATCATGATAGATTTTTCGGATGAAAAAGAAGCTGTTCTACAGACTATTAAATGTGTTGGAGATGCATGTTATCCTCCCTGAATTACTCAGAGCTGTAATTATATAACCTTGTATATGGCCATCTTTGATTGTTTTTAATTTGAAAACTTAAAAAGAGTGGTTTTTATAAATGGGCAAACTGTATGTAAGCACTTGTGTCTCACCATATTTTGGTTGCGTTTTATGATTTCTCATACTGCATGTTCAACCCTGACCATTAGGATTTGAAAATACCCAATATAAAATATTTGATTTACCATGGGCCTTATGGGCCTGAGGTATGCAGTTCACCTTCCAAAACACCAAGTGGGGGGCACAAATCCCATGAAGGTAGTTTCGTATATAATTTTTTTTAGCAGTGTGAAAATATAAATACACATAAACAAATATGTATATATTTATAACAAGTGCTTGTAGTTAGAATTACGTTGTAAATTAACTGGAAGTTGTCTGAACCATACTTTTGATAAAGATCCTATATTGTAATTCATTTGTGAAGGAGAAGGATTGAATTTGAGGAAGCTACATGATGTTATATCTGCATTTAATGCTTGAAAGAAAAACTTGGTTGTATTATATTTATTAGATGTATTAGCTATGTGTTAGCAATGAACTGAGGCAACTTGGGTATGATTCTGATCAAATAATTGATGGAGAACAAACAGAATCTCTAACCCAAACTAGCTATATGCCTATAAGATGGTTCAGGAATTTCAACCCAAAAAATGTGTTGGAATAACACTATGTCATAAACATCCCTGTTAAACTATATATTGACCCTTTTTTTCCTGAATATTGGGACTGCTATGCATCAAGGTTTACACATTTTCTGACATGCCTTTACGCACTTAAAGGTGTTACTACATTTTACATAATTTTTTATCCGTTTATTTGATTTTACACGCTTTTTAACATTTTTACATCCCATATAATTTGAAACAACTTACAGAAGTTAATTTGTGAACAGAAAGAACAATGCAGTGGGATTGATTTTTAAAACGTTAAAACTTTAAAAGGAATTCTCGTCGATCTAATTTGAAATGAGGTCGCTTCTCGCGTCGTCGTGTCTCAGTGTCTCATCGATCAACGGTCGCTGCTCTTCTGATGTCCTCTTTCTCTTCTCTTTCCCTCGATCGCTCTCTCTCTCTCTCTCTCTTCTCCGGTCTCGATCTAATCTTCTCTTTTCTTCGATTCTCTTCCTTCTCTCTCTCTCTCTCTCTCTCTCTCTCTCTCTCTCTCTTTCTTTCTTTGTTTTTTTTTCTTTATTTTATCTTTTTTTTTTTTTTTTTTTTTTTTTTTCTTTTTTTTTTTTATTTTGATTTTTTTTTTTTTTTTTTTTTTTTTTTTTTTTTTTTTTTCTTTTTTATAAATGGAATAAATATATGGTCATTTCTCTTTTTTCTTTTTTTTTTTTATTTTTATAAAAAAAAATTGATTAGTTTTGTTTTTTTGAATAAGTGTATTGTATTATAAATAAAATAAAATAAATTAAAATTAATAATATAAAATTAATAAAATTAATATTTTTTATTAAAAATAATTTAATAAAAAATAAAATTTTTAATAAATTTTTATGATATAATAAATAAAATTAATTATATATATATATACGTCCCCTCAACAGGTCGTGTCTCCCCATTTTTTTTTTGGAATTATGTATGCGTGGTGTCGCCAGATCCATGTCCGTGCTTCATAGCTATGCATCCTCTTGTAATAGAATTATTGACTAACTGCTGTATTACAGCATTGGCAATTTGTAAATTGTAAACTAAAGGTTATGTGCTTGAAGGCTGGACAAGTGTATTGTGTTACTCAGCCCACGACTCAGCGCCTTTCCATTTGAAATGCTTTTAATGTGATATATGGGAATTGAAGTCCCTAAGACTAAGTCTGAATGCATGAAATAAAAGTGAAGATATATTAGCTTCCAACAAATGGTTATCATCATATGTAACACTGACTTCACATTATATGTTTTGCAGCGTCTAAGATCTCTTTCAACATTGATGGTGTAAAAGGTTTCACTTACGGAGAAATGGCACTTGCAACTAACAATTTTCATGCTTCCACTCAAGTAGGACAAGGAGGGTATGGGAATGTCTATAAAGGTATTCTAGCTGATGGCACAGTTGTGGCCATAAAATGTGCACAACAAGGATCATTGCAGGGTGAAAAGGAATTTCTCACTGAAATAGAACTATTGTCAAGGTTACATCATCGGAACCTGGTCTCTTTGATTCGATACTGTGATGAAGAAGGTGAACAGGTACCTTTCTACTTACTTGAATACTTAAATTCATATACACTTACCTGTCTAGACTGCATTTTGGGAGTTTGAACACCATCCCATCAACCAAAAATCCAACCCTGTCAAAGATACTACCACTATTTGTTCCAAAAATGAGGAATAGTGTATATGTTGTGAGAATATTATATAAATATATTAGATTGTGTGAATATTAAATTGATTGTAGAATATAAATTTATTCTTATTTCCCTTTTTTGAGTAGGTCTGTATAACTTGGTTGTACTCTTTGTATTATTGATAATGGAATATATGAATTCTCTCAGAAAACTTACATATGTATATCCACTCTTCCATCTGCCGCTTGGCCCGTAATTAATGTTCATTGTTGAACAATTGAGCAACAGAGTCAACCTACTGACAAAATAGATGAGTGCATGTGTAGGAAATTGGGAAGTAGCCACTTCCATTACTTTGTCTCTTCTTTCAAAGTGACAGTAACCTTTTCATTTATTTCTTAACGATTGGTCTTATGCTTAACCTCCTGGAAATTAACAGTGTTCTATTCTTCTGGTCTTCTTTGAGCAAATATTTTATTTCTCTACCATCTATGGAAGCTTTTATTTTGTGCCAGGAAAATTGGTTAATTTAATTTGTCTTTTTCCCTTTTTGGCATGTAGATGTTGGTTTATGAGTTCATGCCCAACGGTACCCTGAGGGATCAGCTATCTGGTATATTCTATAAACTTCTTTTAAGTTTTTCTTAGCAATTCATCCTTTATTATTTATGGGTGTTCTTCTGGAAATACTAATTGGAATCATGAGTTAACTGGTGGCACTTGCTTCAGAACTCTCAATTTCAATTAAAGAAATTAGAAACAGTAGAAAATGCTCTTTCGAATTTTCGAATCACCCAGGAAAATACTATTACCTTAGGAAAATTGACTGAAAAATACTGTCTTCAATTAAAAATTGCAGAAAATCTAGAAAACACTGTCTATAATTTTTTAATTACCCAGGAAAATATTATCACCTTAGGAAAATCTCCTCACTCTTTCCTTCTGTGCATGTGTAAGAAATTGAGGTTATATCATTAATATGTTAATTACTTGGTGCTTGCATATATGTTTTGATGTTTATGACACCACAGGTAAGCTTAAAGCGCCTATGAGTTTTGCCATGAGATTGAAAATTGCTCTAGCTGCTGCCAAGGGCATTCTCTATCTACATATGGAAGCCAATCCTCCAATATTCCATCGTGATATCAAGGCCAGCAATATATTGTTGGATTCTAAATTTACTGCAAAGGTTGCTGATTTTGGACTTTCACGGCTTGCCCCCATCCCTGATATTGAAGGAACTGTACCTGCTCATGTATCCACAGTCGTTAAGGGGACTCCAGTAAGCTTGACTCTTTTTTATGACACATCTTCACAGAGCATTTGAAATCAAAGACAGTTTGAAGCAAGAGATTTTTATCCAAATTCATAGATCTGTAGTACGCCACAGATATGGGGATTGAGATATCGCTAACTAATGTTTATGATCAAGTCTCGGTGATATATTATAGATCATTAAAATATTATGTACTTGTGAGAGCCCTTTTTTTTTTTTTTTTTTTTGAACAGTACTTGTGAGAGCTTGATGTGCATTGTTAGGCCCATTCTTTATAGCAGTTTAAGCTTTTGGGGTACTGGTCACTTAGCGTGGTATTAGAGCTTTGGTTCTAAGAGGTCCTGGTTTTAAGTTTCCCCATGTGTATTTGTTTCCTTCTGTTGCCCATTTAGACTTTTTTGTGTGTGGCCCGCATGCATTTGCACCCAGTTTGGTCAATATTTCTCTAAATGTGAGTGGCAGTTATACAGAAGGGAGGGCACGAGAGCTTTATATACATTGTTGTGCTCTCCTTAACAACTTAAGCTTCTTTCGAGCCAAGTTGTTGTCTGCCACTCATCCAAAAGAATTGGACCAGTGTTACCAGAAACGCTAACATCCTAGCGATTTAAGTTTTTGAGCACACGTTTCGAAACATGATACACTTCCTTTCCAAAATGATGAATTTAGCAATCCAAAACGATCCCATGATCTTGTCTATGTTTTTCATTAAAAGTTCATCTTAATAGGGAAAAAGGCAAATATAATGAACTATAATCTAGATAGAATGGAGTTTTGGATTGACAAAATGTAAAACTCATATTGTTCATAGAATTATGTTATTGCATGATTAGTTTAAAGAAAAATATATATAATATGGTGGATGTCAAACTCAGAATTCTACTCCTATCGTAACACATTTTAGAGCACGTGGCGTACAATGTTCCCGTTCTCATTCCTCATACCAGAATGATCTGTTTTCTAGGTACATGGATTCAGACTTAGTGTCATTTTTACTTTTCGTTGATCTCCAGTTGATACAGATTTGTAATCCCAGCAACATATGGGTGGCTAGATGGATTCTTCTATGCAATCACACCAGTTCTTAAAAATCATCCACCCAGTAGAAGAAAATGTCTAAAAAAAAAAAAAATCATGATCCATGCATTAATAAATGATCACTCTATCAATGGGTTGTATGTGTGCATAATCATTGTCAATTTACAATGATTCTTTTGGTAAATTTGAGTACAATACTACATTATCATCTATGTAAAAAAAACACTTGGTGCTTTTCACATGATGCATTCTGATAATTTGATTCATGGATCTGAAAGTTAAAATAACTGTTTGGGTTGCTTTGATTCATTGAGATCAATCTTAGAGTTCAAGGAAACTGACATGTAGTTCCCAAAGAAGTGTAAAAAGTGTACTGATATTCTTTCTTTCTTTTCTGTTTTGAGATTCTTTCTTTCTTTTCTGTTTTTGGCATTTTCTTTCTCTTATTGACAGCCCAATGGTTGTTATTAGCATGACCCATCTTAAAATGAACCTTGAGAAATACAATTACCGACAAGCTGACATGATAATTTTTTAAAATGTAGGACATGATGCTTAGGAGACACAAAATATATTGTTTTATAAATATCATATCTCATATATAACTATGTTGTTTAAATATAATATAAAATATAAAATAACACTATTTCCTATAAGATTTTATATATAATATGCATTTATCATTGTTTCATAAGTTATTTTATACACACTTGTAATTAATTTCATCTATGTATGAACAATGAACACGTGTCTCATAAGTGTCCAAAGTGTGTTTTGGTCTAAAAATATGTCCAATACATGTGAAGAAGTATTCAGCGAGTGTTCGTTTTTGACACCGACACGCTACCTTGTTAGAACTAAGAAGTGTTGGTGCTTCTTAAGCGATCGTCTGGTTAAAATTGTTAATGTGTGAAACGTAATGGTAAAATGTAGTATCTGTTATGTGAAGACATTATCTAGTGTGAAACTTGATCATTTTGTTTGCAGGGGTACCTCGATCCAGAGTATTTTATCACTCGTCAACTGACAGACAAAAGTGATGTTTATAGCCTCGGTGTTGTATTTCTAGAGCTCTTGACAGGAATGCATCCAATCTCGCATGGCAAAAACATTGTTCGAGAGGTAGTACCTCACTACTTCTTTGTATTGAAGGTTTAGTTCGAAAGCAGTGTATATATGAAGCTATATCATATTTTTAATGGCATGTTGGTTTCGTCTGGTGTTTTTGCCTTCTTTGTTTTTGAAAATTTATGTCAGTGTTTAGTGCAGCTTTTATTTACAGCTTACGAGATAGAAATAACTTAAATAAGTTGGAAAAAATTGATTATTAAAAAGTATGAGAATGGGTGTTTTTAGCTTCTGCTTCTAATTATTAGCTTTTAGCAAGTTGCACACTGTTCAGATCTCTCCATCCACATTAACTTAAACCATCTATCTTCTATGTTTTTCTTCCTACTTTGTCAGGTAAACATTGCATGTCGATCTGGAATAATCTTCTCTGTCATTGATGAACGAATGGGATCCTATCCTTCTGAATGCGTGGAGAAATTTGTAAGCTTGGCCCTCAAGTGTTCCCGAGAAGAGACAAGCGCACGACCTTCAATGGCAGAGGTGGTTCGGGATCTTGAAAGCATAGGACTTATGATGCATGAGTCAGACAGCAAAGTAACAGAATCGTTTATTACTGACCCTGCTAAGTTTGTGAGCCCTCCATCTTCATCCTCTAACATGAATCATCCTTACGTATCAGCAGATGTCTCTGGCAGTGACCTTGTTAGTGGAGTCATGCCTTCCATTACACCTAGATGATTTTTCTCCCAATTTTAGTCCACATTTGTTCAATTTGATTTGTAAAATTCTGATAGCTCACATTTGATGTTGTTGTCATACAATAATAGTTTTGCGTACAATCCATTGTATTTCTTGAATATTTGTGTTATACCTCCGTGCTATTTGAAAAGGGTGGGGCTTGTGTCAAGTTCAAATTTAAACTTGAGGGACCCAGTGAAGCCAACCACAAATACATTTTCAATGTTTCAAACCGTTCATTTTGTAGGATTTTGAGTGTATATTGTCGGGAGTAGAAAGTTGTCCCACATCGGTTCACTAGGGACTCTTGACCAACCCTATAAAGTGTGCCATGCCCACGAATCTCCAAGAGGCCTTTTCTAATGAAGGATAAACAAAAATGTACATGCTCCTGTGATACCAAATGGACAATATCTTGGTACATATTACATCGATTTGCTAGGGACTCTTAACCCACCTTATAAAGTGTATCATGCTCACAAACCTCAGTGAAGGAAAAACAAAAACATGTGTGCCCCTATGGTACAAAGTAGACAATATTTTGGTACGTGCTCCGGGAGTGGAGTAGTCCGCATATATATCATTCATGAAAAAATTAGATTGATTTGATACTCATTACATTTTATTGGATTGACCTAATTTTTTTCATGAATGATATGTATGTGAGTCATACAAAATGAACAGTTCAGATCATCAAAATGGGATTCGTGATGGACTCCATAAGCCGCTCAAATTCACTTAAATTCCTAATTCAACTTTGAGAGAAACCCAACCCCATTATACTATTTCCTCAAAAATTTTAAGTTTGTAATAGATTTTCCCTTCATAATAGGGCTGGTTGGCCCGTTTGTCAATTAACAGATTTTAGCTATACCACATTATAAATAGGAGTAATTAAACAAATCAGCGGTGAATACAAATGCGATTTGTTTACAATTTTACATTATGAAGAACATAGGTTGAGTTTGATAGCTGTTAGTAATTATTTTCTTAAATAGTTACAAATATGACAACTTTGAAGAAAAAAACAAAAAGTATTATTGAGTTTCAACCCTCTAAATTGTGTGTTTTATATATAATAGTATAGATGAGATTTACAAACTTTGCTGGTCAACTATATGATATTAAATGCCTTCTCTTTAAAAACAAGTTAATGTGATAAATATAATTGAGGTGCCACCTTAGTTTGTAAGAATTTAAGTTAACATTTTCCATTTTTGACTATGAAAATTTATTTTTAAAAAACTAATCAAATAAAAAAGGAATATTTTGTAGTCATATAAATTTCATGAAAAATTATTCTAGTATAAGTGGCTTAAGAAATATAATTTTAATTTTTAAAATGGGATTTACTAAAATAACATGATACCTAGATACAAATCAATGGTTACATTTATATGTAGGAGTAATTTGTAATATTTATATGTTAATTAACTCCAGTGAAAAATAGTTTTAAATTATTTTACTCCAACAACTAATTCTGTCTCCCTTTGCTAACCCCCAGCCTGCTAACCATCCCATCATTATATCTCCATTAGTTTAATTCAGTAACACAAGAATATGAAAATGATTTGAAAACTCTAATATTATAAACTTATAATTTTTATTCAGAATTTTATCTATAGGAATTCTGATTTGGAAAATATCATATATTGTCAAATTGTGCATTATTTTCCATTTTGACAAACTTGGAGAAAAAATGAGAACAAAAGTATAAGCCCAAAAACTTAGCCCACCAAATAATGTAATTAGTGTAATGGAAGAACATTCGCAATGGAGTGTGTGCTAGTGTAAGATGTTGGCAAAAATCGAAGAAAAAGACTTTTTGGTCATATGAATGGTTATGTTTGTGTGTGAGATAGCTGCTAAGATTAATGTCAAATGCTGAAGGACTCGCTAATAGTAACGTCTGAATTAAGGCTAGAGAAAGGGGAGGGACTTATTGTCAATGCAAAAAAAGACAAATGAAAGAGAGAGAGAAAGGGAGAGGGGTACACACACACATATATATATATATATATTAATTATTAATGTTTTGAAAGGACAACCATTCCATTGCGATACTAATTCACTTACTAACATACTAATTCACTTACTTTTATCACATTTTTTCATATAATATACTAACTCATAATTTTAACAACTCCATTTTTTGATAGTTGAATATCTGAATCAATTTGTGTGCGGCCTAACTAATCTTGAAATCCAAAAGTTAACAAACAATAACAATACTATAAGCCATCATCACATCAAAGAATACCTAAATATGGGACCAAAACACGAGATTACACATTTTATAAATACGTAATATTAATTATCATAAAATTTTGTAATTTCAATCACAAAATGCATAATTACGTATTTATTATGCCAATTTATAGTGAGATTACACATTTTATAATTGATATTATGAAAATTTATAGTTAGAGGGTCCAGGATTTCCCTTCTAAATATTGCACAAAACTCAAACAAATTTCGAAACTTGTTAAAGTTTTTGTTTTTGTTTTTTTGTGTTGGATGGGGGTGTTGCTTTTAAGTTCATAAAAGCCCAAACTCTTTGGTCTGGCCCAATAGGTAATAGCCCTACGTGTCATGGAGGCCCATTCAAAAATACTAAGCTATTCATTAATCGTCATTGATGTGTCATGAATTTCACTAACAGTGTGAATAGTTGACAATGCATCCCATTTGTATTATAAATCTACAATATAGATATAAATTATTTATATTGTGATATGAGTTTGATTTGTGCTTTGGGGTTTGGACTTTGAAAAATTATTTTGTTTGGTTGCTTTTGTTTCTCTATAATTAATTTGTCAATTTTATAAACTTATTCATTCAAGTAATAGATTATTTAAGTTTCACTTTCACAACATGGATATAAATAATTTATACTGTGATTTAGTTTGATTTATACTTTTGGGTCAAAAAGTTACCCCCAACTATAATAATAAATAACATTTAAATTTTTATAAAAAAACAAATGGAGACAAATAGGTCTATTTGTGTATTCTTATCTTTTCTGTTAAAAATGGAAATCAATATGTCCATTTGTCATGGTAAGATTATTTTTTATCGACTTTTATAATATCTATATGCATATACAGATCTTGATATTGATAAAGTGTCTTTTATAACTTCTAGGTCCATATCTTGCTATATGCAAATACATATCATTCATTCCGTTATACAAATCATATTCGATGGTGATATGTTATGATTGTATAATATTAACAAATTACATATGATAGTATAATTCGAACAATCATATATATATATTGACATGTTTATCTAGGTTTACTATGAATCCTATATCATAAAAGTTGATATTTTGGAATTGAAAAAATAGATTCTGAATTTTACAGTCATTCGTAATATCCAATGATAGAAGAATTCAAATATGTGTTTTTTCATCTATACCAAATGTAAGAATCCTTATGAAAGTAATTAAAGTTAAACGAT
The DNA here is from genome assembly GCA_025200525.1 of Camellia lanceoleosa. Classification (NCBI taxonomy): domain Eukaryota; kingdom Viridiplantae; phylum Streptophyta; class Magnoliopsida; order Ericales; family Theaceae; genus Camellia; species Camellia lanceoleosa. The sequence continues at coordinate 71,345,608 of CM045761.1, read as the reverse complement.
ACCTATATATAGAGAAAGATATGAATTAAAGTTTTTTCAAATATTTTGTAAGTTTTATATTTTTGAATACTTAGATACATTGAACAAATTGATATTGACGACCCTTGAATTGATTTATGCAAAAGTTACTATTAAAAAATTGAATATCACTATGGTCACATTATTTGTCGTCACTGCATACATGATAATATTGATATTATAATGAGGTATTTTCCTTTCAATAAATAATTGCTATATACAATAATAATTAGGGATGTAATAGGTTTGGGACGGTTGGTGTTTAGGTGAAATTTTACACTTAACCGATGATGTCAGTTCTATTATATTGAGAACCGATACAGACTAAATTTTTCACAAAACCACAAAAATTCAAACTATTTGACTTGGTGCGACTTAATTGATTTAGGGCCTTTCAAATTTGAGTTATTTTACTTCTTAAATTTGTAGTATAGTAAATAATTTATATAAAAATATTGAAGTAGAATTAGAAACAAAATAAAATATGAAAATCAAAGTCTTGACACCAAAGTAAAACCAAAGTTTAAAACTATCATCCCATAAGGCTAAATCACAAATACAAAGTAGAGTTAAAATAAAAAATTAAAAATGACATAAGGGCTGGTTTGGGAAGTCTAATATAATTCAAAAAGTTACACAAAAAGTAAAAAAGGCATTACTATTTACAAATAAAAAATATTTAAAAAATATTTTATATATATTTATATTACAAATCCACTGAGCAACGTGACAGTCGTTAACCAAGCCATTATACACTTTTTTTTGGACAAAAAAAAAATTCCATATGTAAAGTCACAAAAGTTGATAGTAATATTGGGCCCTTAGGGGCCAACTAAGGGTTCCGTTTTGATAATCCGAACCGTTCAATATATAGAACTCGTCAAGTAATATATGCTTGTAAAAAATCACATTGATCGGATATCGTTAACTATATGATCAAATCAGTTTTGTATAAACAAAACGGATGGTGTGATAGTTAACTGTTGAAAAAAACTAATCCCATCATATAGAAATCGATATCCGATCAACGTAATTTTTTACAGGCATATAATACTCGACGAATTCTATATATTGAACGGTTCAGATTATTAAAATGAGACCCATGGTGGCCCCAACGGACCAACCATCACTGTCCAAAAGTTATTTGCCCCAAAGGAGTCAATTTTTTTCTATGTAGACATGCTGAGGCAGCCGCAGGCCAGCCGTACAACCAATCACCTTTCTTCCATTATACACTTTATTTATACAATTTTTTATTACACATTTTTTCGTAAAAATACAAAGTTAACCCAAACATCCATATTTTTTTTCTTAACTTTTTATTTCAAAAAGACAAAAAGTGCACTTATTTAAGACACCCAAAACAATTCCTAAATATCTACTATAGCTATATAAGCATAGTAGTAACAAAACTTGACTTAAGCACATATCAGTGACAAATTAACAACTTATCGCATTTCTAATATTTATTGTCAAACCTGAAATATTTAAAAATAAATAAATAATTATATCGCATTGCTAATATTTATTGTCAAACCTGAAATATTTAAGAAAAAATAAATAATGATGTGAATCAACTGAACTTTTCATAATATATTTAATATGGGAAACTTTCAGTCAATTTCGGTGCAATTTGGTACACAAGGTGCTTAAACTGGTACCAAATCAAAAATAAATAAAAAAATTTAAAAAACCACACAGACCAATTCATATTAAAAAATTGACCAAATATAGCCGGTTTAGTTTGGTTCAATCGGTTTAATAGTTTTTTTGATTTTTCTTACATCCTTAATAATAATTCAAACTTAACAAGTGTATTAATTTTTGATTAGGTATAATATTTTCTTTTAACAAGTGTTTTCTTTTTTAATTGATACAATGTTAACATGGTAGTCAAAGACAATACTAGTTCAATAATCTCACTGTTCAACATAAACGGGCAGAATTTATCTTACGATGTCAACCAACATATTTGAAGAATAGGAGATCAAATGTACAAAAACTATAAAGCTTATTATAAATCACTTCTTCTCTTATCTTTTCTAACATAATGTCATTTTTCAATAATTTTATAGGATAATGAAGTCAAGATAATTAAAGGTTATATCGCGTAATGTCAAGATGATATCTATGCATTTATCATACATGTACAAATAATGATACATCAAGTAGATTGTGCACCGCTAGTAATGGTCTGAAAAAATGTCTATTACTTTTTAAAATGTAACCAAAATAAAATAAAATAATATGTAAGTATGACTCTTTTACTTTATTACATTTATAAATGCATAATATGTGTTTTTCCATCAATTATAGTACTAAGCCTGGCAAGCCGTTCGGGCTGAATAATCACAAAAAAGGAAAAAAAAAAAAAAAAAGGTAAAAAAAGTTAAAAAGCCAAAAAAATTAACAAAAAGTTTGTCATTCTAAAGCCAAAAAGTCAAAAAAGTCAAACAAAAAAAACCAAACAGACAAAAAAGTCACAGGCTAAAAAAGTCAAAAAAGTCAAAAAGTTAACTAAAAAAGTCATTGCCAAACGACCCCTAACTATCATATTGCCAATATAGAAATGCTGATAGAAGACCCATAATAATTGAGATTATAGTTATAATAGATTTTATTTATTCTGTGAATGTCGAACAAATGTGATTAGTTTTGGTTTTTATTATACTTCAATTATAAAATGTCAACATTTTCTTTTATAATTACATAGATTTTATGCTAATAATTTAAAAATATATTTGACACATAACCATAAGTAATTTTTTTAAATCTTATCCTGTACTGTGTACAGGTGATATGCTAGTATTGTTATGTATGAATTTGAATATCATGAATACATTTCGAGGCAAGACTATAATTGGGCTTATGGGCCGAAGCTAGCGGCAATATTGAAGCCCATTAGCAAGACCAACCTAAGAGATCTAGTGATTTGTAGAATGACACAGATCTAGTGATTTGTAAAATATTAATCTAAATAAAAAAATATATTTACAACTTTTCTATATATATATTTTTTAAGTAACTAGAATTACAGTTTACTTGTTTAATAGTTTTGTTCACATTTTACATGAAGTCACTTAACATTACGTATGCATGCAATGCAAAGTTTCTCATATATATAAACAGAAGTATGAAAACTTTTTGAATAATATTTGGAGCAATTTGATCGAGCTGGGCTAGGCCCAAATAGGATGGTTGAGTTGGCCCAACGCTTGAGCAAACACGACTGAGTTGGGCTAAACTCAGTCGCGAAAGTCGACTTGGCTGGTGGGCCTACTATCGAGCACACCTATGTGTCCGGAGTATAGGCTTGAGTGAGAGAGAGGGGTGGCCACTTCGCCTAGCAAAATAACGGAGAAGGGGATATTGCTGTCCCTTTGTGGGAGTTCTTTCCGAGTGTTTTTTTATAATCTAAACTGTTCATATTATAGGATTCGTCGAGTAAATCATTCATACAAAAAATCAATTTGATTGGATATCTGTAGCCTTATAACCGAAGCACATTTGTTTTTATAAAAATTAACGGTTAACATAATTTTCATAAATTTTTAAAAATAATTAGGACCTAATCACGAGTTATGAATATCCGATAAACTTCATTTTTTACAGAAATAATATTATGGATGAACTTTACCATATGTATGGTTCAAATCGACAAAAAATATTCAAAAAAAACCTCCCACAAAAGGACAATAGTTACTACTGTGCCTTAAGGGCAAAAAAATATCTTCCGATGCATGTGTATATTTTATCAGGATTTAGTTTTCCTCCGTATCTTATCTCTCTGTCTCTTTTGTGGCCTTCAATTTGTATTTGAATTTGCACTAATGATATGAATTATCTATAAGTCTCGTAATAAAGGTTCATAATAAAGGTTATTTATATAAAAAAATCAATTTTATTGAACAACTATAAACACGAAAATAATTCACATTTTGTTTTGTAAAATAGATAGTTTAAGTTTACAATCATATTTTATTTTATTGTAAAATAGATAGGTCAATTTACAAGAAAATAATTCGCATTTTGTTTTATTTTATTTTATAAAACAAAATATGATTTTTTTTTTTTGTATGTTTAAAGATATTTGAAAAAATTAATTTTTTACACGAACTACTTTTATTACAACAGGTATAAGATAGACAGTTCAGATTATCGATACGAATTTAAATTAGGAATCACAAAAAAAATATGAATAAATAAAAATATAAAGGGAGTTCATCCCATTTTATCAAGTGTTAGATGCGTTCAAGATTCTATAATTTGAATAAGCTTTAACTACTTGACAAAGAATTTAAAATCGTTCTAACTGACATGTAAAAAAGTTGTAAAAAAGTAGTGTCAATATGTAAAAAGGTCATCTTTAGATTTCAGCCTCTTTTGGCAAGATAGCTAAAAGATAAAAATCAATTTTTAACTTATTTTGAATTATATTATTTATTTATTTTTTTACATATTTTTATAAAAAATAAAAAAAAAATTACTTTTAACCAACTTTTTAAAAGAACCATTCGTACTTCCTTTTTTAGCCTATTGACTTGGAAGGAGAATTTTCACGTTCTATTGTTTCACCTGCGAAAAAGTCGTTTGTACAACAAAACTAGATCATTTCAACTGAAATAATTGATTATTGAGTTGTCTTCTAAAAAAAAAAAAAACACTTTACAATCTACTTAAAAAAACCTTTTCAGGTAGGAGTTATAAAAAAAAAAAAAAAAAATTATTATTATTATAAAAAAAATCGTAAAAAAAATAAAGATAGTGTCATTCAAATAAATCAATAAAACAATAAATCCCTTATCTTCCCAAATGAGATTAAAAAAATTTCTAATCATAACTAAAAAATTAGGGTTCTCCCCCATGGTGTGCACCCCTTTAGGGGTGCAAATGACTTACCACAAAATATGTAATTTTATCACAAAATACATAACATCGCTACAAATTGACGTTACAAAAAATATCGTAATCAAGTCACAAACTTTTGTAACATCAATAACAAAATTGTAGACATTTTGTTACGTCAATTTGTAACGATATTACATATTTTGTAGTTGATATTATGAAATTTTGTAATAAAATAATACATTTTATAGTAAGGTTCATATGGTGTGCATAGCAATTTCCAAAAAATTAAAATGATTCATAACCAAACAAAACATAAGATATAACTACAGATTTTTTTGATCATAGTTAAAGTAATAATCATGATATAAGTCATAATTAACTTTAGAATGAATCATAATTAACATTATAATTAGTCATAATTAATCCATAACTAACACTACATTGGTCTTGTTTGGTAACCTTGTTTTAGGATCTAATTATTTTAATTAATTTTTTGATTTTTTACAAGAAGACGTATAGACAAATAGAGAGAAGAGTTGACTTTTTGATAATGATTTTGTGACTGTTTAACTAAAATAGGTTGTTTCCAAACTTGCCTAAAAGGTGATAATCACAAAGCAAAAGTGAAAAGCACCCATTTCCCATCTTTCAAATAGTTAAATTTTTCAACGTATTTAAATTATTTTTCTCTAGTAAGCCAAAGTAAAAATTATACCAAATAATATGATATAAGATCTCAAATTTAAATAAACTACAATCATCTCTTAAAAAGGGTAACAAAGAGCCCCAATACATCATAACTAAAGACAATAAACATTGTAATTGGAGCATGTGGGGGGTGTTACCATAAAATTTTTCCTAAACTACACCTTTGATTTAAGTTATTGGCATTTTAACCATAAATCAATAGTTATTTTCAGATATTTTATAGTTTTCTATTTCTATTTGATTGACATCAAGAGAAGTGTTTTCCATTATGAAAAATGATGTATAAATTCACTTTCTAAATTTAATAATTTGTAAATAAGATAATTGGTAGATAACTAAAGGAGATATAAGTGAGAGATTTGCTTTAGATATTTTAATACATTGTCACACCATTAAATTTAAAAAGCGAATTTAATTTTTAAGTTTGAATAACACTACTCTTATTTTATGACCCTTTTTATGACCGATTTCAGTGATTCAAATCATTCATTTTTTAGAATTCGTTGAGCAGAATATTCATGCAAAAAATCAATATGATTAAATATTAATAGTTATATATTTGAATTAGATTTATATTACAAAACATGAATAAATATTCTTAAAATTATATTTATATATCGTTTATTTTTTAAAACAAATACGATATCAAACTTATAGTTACCGATGTCCAATTATTTTAACTTTTTGTATGAATATTCTACTTAACGAATCTTAAAAAGTGAACGATCACTGAAATCGGTCATAAAATAGGTCTACCAAGCCCAAATGCTATCTCAAATTGAAATGACAACATAAGAGAAATCTTGCCTATTTTATATATGCACAAGTGGAACATTTAAGTCTCATTTCTATTTCTTATTTTTTGTTTTCATTTCTTTTTTTTTTTCTTTTTTTTTAATTGGAAGTGAAAACTTATTTGATATATTATGTTTTATTTATAAAAAAATAAATAAATTTTGATTCCAAACTTTTTTCTTTTTTTTAAAAAAATTTGACAAGAAAAAAGTGTTTTCCACTCTCTTCTTCGTCTTCATCCCTCACCACCAGTTTCTATTGTCGACAACCTCCAGCCCACTCCAATCGACCACCGAGGAGCTCCAATGAGCTTTTGCTACCTTTCCCATCAATTGGCCAGTCATCAACCATGACCTCTAGGCACTCTCCAACACTTCCATGACCTACCACTGGCCACCGTTTCAGGTTAAAATAGTTAAAAAAATCAGAAAGTTAAAAAATTAATCCACATGCCAAATGAAGGTTATGGTGGCGTTTGGTAACACTTACGCTTTCAGTTTATATTTACAAAAAATTTAAAAACTGTCATAAAAACTTGTTTGGTAAATATTTTGGTTTATAAATCAGTAGTCTCAGTTTATAAATTTGGCCAAAATTTGTAAACTCAAAAAATAAGTTTACGTTTTCAGTTTTTTTTTCTTTTGACTACCCACCACTCGCCACCACCTGCCACCATTTTCCACCACCGTCTTCCACCACCACCCACCACTGTCTTCTGCCGCCACCACCCACCACCGTCTTCCTCCACCACCACCATCTTTTGCCACTACCACTCGCCACCACTTTCCACCACCTTCTTCCGCTGCCACTACCTGCCATCTGCCACCACTTTCCACCACCGTCTTTCGCCGTCACCACCTGCCACTTGCCACCACTTTCCACCACCCTCTTCCGCTGCTACCACCATTTTTCGTCACTACCACCCGCCATCACTTTCCACCACTATCTTCCGCCGCCACCACCTGCCACATGCCACCACTTTCCACCACCGTCTTTCATCGCCACCACCACCACTTTTCACCACCATCTTCCGCCGCCGCCACCATCTTCCGCCATTATCACCTGCCACCACTTTCCACCACCTTCTTTCGCTGCCATCACCTGCCACCTGCCACCACTTTCCACCACCGTCTTTCGTTACTGCCACCACCTGCCACTTGCCACCACCCGCCACCACCACTTTCCACCACCGTCTTCCACCGTTACCACCTGTCACCTGCCACCACTTTCCGCCAGCACCACCCACCACCTGCCACCACCTGCTACCATCTACCACCACTTTTCACCACTGTCTTTCACTGCCACCACCTGCTACCACTTTCCACCATTGTTTTCCGCCACCACCACCGGCCACTATTTTCCACCACCGTCTTCCGCCACCACCCTCTATCACTGTCTTCTGCCATCACCACCCACCACCTGCCACTATTACCCATCACCCGTCACCCGCCATCATCTTCTTCCGCCACCACCCACCATTACCGTCTTCCGTCGCCACCCACTCGCCACCGCCGTCTTCCGCTGCCACCATCCGCCACCACTCGTCACCACCTACCACCCGCTACGCCACCACTCGCCATTTCTCACTTTTTTAGTTTTTGTAAATATAAACTGAAAAAGTATAAGTATTACCAAACAGGACCTATGTAATTTATAAGATATTGAAAAAAGAGCTAACAATTCTCATCTCTTATAATTTTCAAGGTTTTGCCAAGTTTTTCAATATTTCTTGCTAATGAAACTTTCAAATCTTTCTAATGGTTACTGTTCATTTATATTATTTTATGAGGTTGCTTCTTGAATATGCAACCACGAAAATGTTGGTTCTCAAGGTTAATTGTCAGTGTTGGACTTTGGGTAATTATGGATGGCTTTGCTGTGATAGTTATAATAGAAGGGTTGTGATTGATCATATATGATGACTTTTCATTTATGTTATCACAAAAAAAAATTGTGTTAGAATTGTTTTCCAAAGATATTTTCTAAAATTTATTTAAAATATAGGTGGCTCTTTATGATTTGAAAAATAACAAATATTTTTTTTGTAAGAATATTTTATGGAGTAAATTACCAATAGGTCTTACTGTTGGGACTTATTATCCATTAGGTCCTATTGATAAATTTATTAAGTGATAAATTTATCAGTCTCTCTTATTTTTATGAATAAATTTATAGTAATGAATTTTTCAATCAGGACCTGTAAGTAAAATAGGACTAATGGGTGAGTGCCATTTTTTTATTTAACAAAATTAATTGAAAAAATGAAATTTCTAATTGCTATTCTATATAATAATAAAATTAACTGAATTATTAATAGAAATATATTTCTGATATCATTAAAAATTATTAATTGACTTAATAATTTATTGATAAAAGGGTCATTTGTTATGAATTAGAAATTTCAAAGGACGGGATATAATTTTCAAAACTATAGAGACAATTTATATTTTAAACAAAGTTCAGGAGGCGTATTTATAATTTATCCTAGGATTAATGATCCTCACAATTTAAATTAAAAATATTAAATTAGAGCACTATGCATACTTGTCACAAGATTTGGAGTGAGAAAAGAAAAGAAATGACTATAGACTTTCATTTAAGTGAGAAAATGGTGTTTTCCTAATATCGTATTTTGATGGATAACAAAGCAAAATTTGTGAGAAAGGAATATATGATTGAGGGTTTTTTTTTTTCTTTCTTTCTTTCTTTGTATTTTAAAAAAAAAAACAATATTATAAATATTTTAGAATCAATTAGATGGTTTTTTACCAAATTTTATCACTTTTGATAAAAAAATGAAATAGGCATAATAAGAGAATTATCTTTTTTATTATGTATCATCCTTAGAAAAGATTATGGTATACATACCCTCAAAGAGTGTGTATCATCATATATATCTTATAACTAGAGAAAAAAATATCATAACTCCATATTTTCTAAGTCATAACTTAAAATTAAAAAAAAAAAATCATAACCAAACACTATATAAGACATAACTAAAGATTTCAAAATAATGTCATAATTAATATATATATATATATAATTATAACTAAAGAAGAAAATGGCATAACTAAGGGTTTATATAGTAAGGGGTGTGTATTGTGAAATTGTCAATTATCCTTTCTTACCTAACTTATTAACCAACTATGAAAAAAAAATTATTTTTATTTTTATTATTTCTTACCAAAATATCCCATCCAAATGGAGAATTAGTTGTATTTTTTTTTTTTTTTTGAGTCAACCGATAAGAAATTATTAATAAATATTTTAAAAATTACATTAAATTAAATAATTAGCTATACAAGAAAGTGGAATTACACATACCCGTAAGGTTAATGCCAACAACCACAACATCAATACTGGTTAATGCCAACAACCACAACACCAATACTGGATCGAGCTCCATAGGCTTGTTTGGTATAAGTCCTCTTATTTGATTGAAAATAGTTGATACTGGTGTTTGATTGCAATTTTAGATTATTTATTATTTGATTTTTTTTTTAAATTTTGTTTTAGTTATAAAAAATAAAAATAAAAATAAAAGTGAGATTTTTTTAAAGTTATAATTCGTAATTTTTTTTAACTTATATAAACTCTTAAATACATATAGTCAAAATAGTCTCATCTCTTTTGTATTAATTATAACTTTTGAAGGTGTCTTGAATATTTGCACAACAAATAAAGGGTAAATTAGAAATATACCCTTTGAGGTTTTCTTAAAATATGAATATGGTTTTGAAAATTACATCATATATATCAATTAATCACTTTTTTCTTTAGGGTACAACACTAATAAATTTCAAATAGTGATCTTATGAATTATTTAGTCCTTCATTTTTTCTTATAGACCCAAATGTCCCATTCTAATATGAATTACATAAGAGGCCAAGCATAAACGCACTTGTGTTATGTGTTGAGGGACAAATGCGGGTTTTCTCATAAACTCCTTAGTGTACGTTTCCCAAACGTATCACTCCAATGTAACACTTGAAAAACGTAACACTCCAATGTAACGTACAACACTTCTTAGTGTACATTTTTTAAACGAAACAACGTAACATTTTAAAACAAAAATTCTTACTGTACTTTTTTCAAACGTAACACTCCAATCAATATAATACACTAAAAAAATTTATAGTGTACTTTTCTAAAACATAACAACATAATATTCTAGAAAAACTCCTTAGTGTACTTTTCTGAAACGTAACAACATAATATTATAAAAAAAAAAATTCTTAATATGTTTTTCTCAAACGTAAAATTTCAATCAATGTAACCACAAAAAAATGTTAGTGTGTTTTTTTGAAACGTAACAACATACTATTTAAAAAAAAAAAAAAAACTCGTTAGGTATTTTTTTCCAAATGTAAATTTCGATTAATGTAACACACAAAAACTCCTTAATGTACTTTTTCCAAACATAACACTCTAGTGTAACATTCCAATGTAACACCAGAAAATCACACTAACAACAATGTAGATTTTCACGCTTGACAACCAACACTTCTGCTACCAATCTCCCCAAAAAGAAATTTTCACCTCACTTTTACATTCTTGTCTCAAGAATGAATAAAAAAATTTTAAAAAATGAATCATAAAAGGGTATTCACTTAAACTCAAATGGTGCCAAATCATATAAATACAATTTTTGAAAATAAAAAAGACTAATTGGTTGATAAGAATACTCTTAGAACTAAACGGATCAACATTTCCCTATATAAGATTTATGAGTAAAATTTTCTTTTCAACTTACCTAGTCAACTAAAAAAAATAGGGGAGGTCACAGAAAAGGGAGGGGGGGGGGGGAATTAAAGTTTGATTGTAGTAACAAAATGGGTAGCTCTAAATACACCCCCAAATTATAGGTTGGACACCCCATAACTTAAGACACCCCAAGTAAAAATTAATTAATTTTTATTCACTTTGACCACCCCAAATAATACCAATCTTATCCTCACCCATTTTGTCACCACCGGGCTACTTCTGCCACCATAAGGCCACTTCTATTGCCGCTTTCTAATTGCCGACAACCTTGTTCTGCTATTCGCCACCACTACTCGCAAACTTTCTTCTTTTCTTTTTCTTTATCATCTCCCTCTTCTTTCTCCTAAAACCCTATATCTCTTTTTATTCTTCCTTTCAAAAGAGGGGCTACGATAGGGGGCTTGTAATGAAGACGAGTTATATTGGATAAGGGGGTCGCGGTCATGGTCGCAGAGAAGTAGAAAACGAAGAATGAGGATGAGGCAACAATAAAAGGGAGAGAAGAAGAAAGAATATGCAACGATTGTTAGACAATCTTCACTGTATTTGAAAAATAAATTCTGTTGCGTACTAAACAACAAACAGAATATAAAAAGAAATAAAGGAAATGAGAAAACTTGTTTGATTACAAAAATCAAACCAGAAAAATAAATAAAAACAGATTTTATTTTGTTACAAAAACAAAATTAAAATCTGATTTAAATAAACAAATAAAATAGAAAAATAAATTAAACAACTTACTTGATTAATTTCTTCGAATAATAATCGGATCAAGTCCAATGTTCGACACTATATCCTTAAAACAGATTCGTCCTCTCCTCGGTGCTTTCAGAATATGGACTTCTATCTTCCAGGATAAAATGATCAATTAACAAATAAATGCAGCACTACAATTTATTTGTTCAACGAACACACTTAGTGTATACATTCTTTTTCACAGAAAAATAATAGAATAAATGCAGCAAAATGCAGAGATGATATTGCAGCAAGGATGGACAAAAAAATTGGAATCAAACATCAAATGAGGGCTGGTCTATTTATAAAAGAATTGGTGGCTTTTCAATTTGAATCCAACAAGTAGCAATCTGTTTTGAACAGATACAAGACTGCTCAAAGACTGCTTGAACAGGTTTTAATCTGTTCGATTTTGAATTTTGAACAAAAACCGAATCTGTTGCACAGATTTGAATTTGCTTCGGACAGATAAATTCTGGACAGATTTGAATTAAACTGTACAAAATTTGAAGGGGTGCAAAATAATTTGAATTCAAATAAATTTTATTTGTCAAAAATAAAATTACAAAAACATTAGTATTGGGCCGGATAAGCCCAACTCAACTTTACACCACGCACCCGTGCCCATGTCCAGCCCGACTGGACGGCGGCGTGTGTGTGTGGTTATTTTTGGTTTCAATAGGTCTAGCCCATTTTGCCCATAACCTCCCTCTCTACAAAACTTGGGTACCATTTGGGGCACACCCCAAGTTCCAATCCCATGCCTTATAAACCCATTCAAAACTTCCCACCAAATCAATATTGGACAAGCCATTTTTCAACTTTAAGGAATTTTCACCAAAACTCCACTCCCATGGAGCACACTTTGGCTTCAATTTCCTATTCACTCGATAATGGTTTTGAGCAACCAAATATACCACGTGAATTACAACGCGGCATAGAATGCGTTACCACTTCGACCCGCCAACTTTGGCGTACGGGTCCCACCTAAATAATTGACCAAAGATAGGGAAAAAATTCTGTTTTATTCAGAATTTTTCCAATAATTTCCTACAACAACGACATGGAGAATGTAAATGATAGAAGACGAGATAGTAATAGGGACAATGAGGATGCAACAATGGCGACGAGAATTGTGTAGCAGTGGTAGAGCGAATTGTAGGCAACAAAAAATGAGGTTTGAAGGCTGTCAAGAAATGGCCATGGGACGAAGGAAGGAAGACGAGACAGATAATGTTGTTGCAATGTTTCCGGCGACAATGGCGACAATCGGAGCTGAGAAGGGTAGAAATTAAGGTTTTGATTTAAGTCTTTTAGGTAATTTACTTTAAGGGTAAAATTTTATTTAAAAAAATAGAAAAATAGAGTGTTCAACCAACATTTTGGGGTGCATTTAGAGCCACCCTAATAAAATTAATCATGAATTTTAATTTTGTCAATTAAAATATTAAGATTTTGATTTATTTCCAATATAAACCATCAGTTTATTTTCGTTAAGTAAAACTGACCAAAAATAAAATAAAATAGTCATTAAACTCAATAAATGTGTAAAATATCTAAAATATATTTTCAATTTAATGACTAATATACAATTTTTTCATGATTTTTACTCAACGAAAATAAGTAAATGATTTAAATTGAAAGTAAATTAAAAATTTAGAATTAAAATTGATAACATAAAAAATTTAGAATTTATTTTGCGGTAAATTACAATAAACCCCCCTCAACTATGACTCATTTTTGAGTTGCCCCCCTTCACGTATAAAACACAAGATTTAACACCCTGTAAGTATATGGATACCAAAGCCAAGTAACACTGTTAAGAAAATATTTAATTTGGCATTTTTTCCCTTCTAACAAAAAGTATATTACAGTTTGGATATAATTAAAAAATATATGTATTTGTTTTAATTACATAAATAAAAGAAATAGAAAAGATTATTGGTAAAACTTTTGGGTCTCTAACATTTTTCTTTTAAAAAAATGTAATGAACCTACCCTTATCAACCCATAATTTGCTCAGAATATGTTTATAGCGCGTTAGTTTCACCACCAACAGTCAGATCGGCAATGCCTTTTTCAGCAGTAAAGCCAAGCTGAGTATGGTCCACACGATCATGTTGAGCAGCTACCTGATCGACCAGGCATGATGTCTATATTGGGCGACTTTGTTGGGGAATTAAGAGAGCTTGACTTAAAAAATTTTATCTTGGCTGTGTTTGGTATAGCTCTAGAATCTTAATTCCAGAGCTATTTTCAACACATTTTTTGATTTAAGCTTTCCAAAATTGATTCCAAGTCACATTTCAAAACTCATTTGAACACCTGTTTGGTAGCACAGTGAGTTTTTAAATTTTGAATTTTGAAAAGAACGATTTTGGTCTACTCGGTTGTCCTCCCGAACATCTCCCCGGATATCCGACCGGTTGACCGGAATAGTTTTATTTTTTTATTTTTTATTTTTTATTCCCAAATGGCACCTATTATTTGGAAGGAAAAAAAAAAAAGGAATTTGTTTTTGATTTTTTTTAACAAAAATAATATTTTTTTTATATTTTAAATCAAAAATATTTTAGAAAAAATAATTCGTACCAAATGTATAATAAAATTTATTTTTAAATCAATAATTGAATGTTTATTTTTTAATAAAAATATTTCTTTTGTAATATTTTCAATTAAAAAAATTGATTAATGTTATTTTTTGTTAATATTAATTTTTTTAATAGAATTTTAAAAAGAATTTGGTTACGAATGTTTATCAGAATTTTCAATAGAGTTTGAGTAGTATGTTTGGTTATGAGTTATAATAATTTGAATTAAATTTAGAAAACTCTTTTCAAAACTCATAACTAAACAAATTTTCTTATTTCACATGTTACATCAAACATTCAAAACTCAATTCAACACTCAACTCAAAACTCAATTCAAAACTCTTTTCAAAACTCATAACTAAACAAATTTTCTACACTCAAATCATAATTCTAAAACTCACAAACTCAAAATACAACTCTACTCTCAAATCATATTTAAAAAATTCTACCAAATGCTATCTTTATTTTGTGATTTTATTTATTAATTGTTTATTGCATTGCATCATTGTGGGCTGGGAAAACCACTTCTTATGCACCTTATAACTAAAGAAGAAAATGACATAATTTCATACTTTTCTGAGTCATAACTAAAATAAAAAAATAAAAAATAAAAAAAGTCATAACCAAACAACATATGTGGCATAACCAAAAATCTTATGAGTCATAACTAAAGAAAAAGAGCATTGCTATTAACCTTTACATTTCTTCTCAGAACTCCCACCCCATTCATTTTTTTTAATTCCAATTTTGTACCAACCTAAAATTCCACTTTTACCTTCATTCCTAATCTTCTAAACCTAATTTTCCAAACTCTAACCTTAACCCTAACCCTAACCCTAACCCTAATCACCTCCGGTAATACCACCATCTTTGACCACCTCTCACTGCCGTAACCACCACCATCTCCGACCACCTTTCATCGCTGCAACCTCTACCATCTCCGATCACTCCTCACCGTCGCAACCACCACTCTCTCCGTCGCAATCAGCCATCACTTTCACCAACAAGCACCCCCATCTCCTACTGCAAATCTGAATCAGAGAAAAGAAATTAACCCATTCAGTACTGTGTTATCGAACTAAAAAGATTTGTTCAACATTGTATTGCTGAACATTCAAGACTCGTTCAACATTGTGTTGCTGAACATTTAGGATTTTTTCAGCACTGTGTTCTTAAACCCATTCCACCATCATGACCTCCCCATCCATTGTGAGAGAGAACGAGCAAGAGAGAGAGATGAAAACCTAAGGTTTTCAGAAGAAGATGAAGAAGAAAAAAGAGAAGAGGAAGAAGGAATGCAAGAAATCACTTGCCATAGCTTGTGATAGAGGTTTTAATGATGGCCATTGTTGATGGGTCTTCTCTCTTGCTCTGTTTCTCACTCATACTTGATTTGAATGCAAGAAAATAAAGAGAGAATCCAGATTAGAAGGTGAAGTGGAAGGGGTTAGGGTTTGGTTATTAAGGTAGGAGTTCAAAGAAAAAAATGTAGGGGTTTCATTTTACTAAGTGGGGGTTAAAAGAACTGGGTGGGCCAAAGTAATTAGGTGGGGACAAATATCAGCCCTCAAGAAAAAAAAAATGATATAATTTAGGAATGCAGAGTATGTATAGTAAAATTTCCAAAAAGAAATACATGACAGGATTAGAAATTGGAGTTGTTGGCCAATTACTTTTACCACTAGAAAAGAAAAGATCAAGTTGCAACCAACACTGACCAATCTAGCACCACCGTTCCTGTTTCTTCCACCGCTAACACCTACATGTCCAACTCTTCTTCAAAATTCACCCAAATCACCCACAGACCCAAACGGAAGTCTGCTAATCCAAACCCCCACCTAACACCAGTCATAGTTGAGGGATTTACTGTAATTTATTCTTTATTTTGTTATAACGGTCACACTGTAAAATTTTTATTATAATTTCTTCAAAAAAATTTACTTTAAACCCATTATTTTTTTTATCTAATAAAAAAACTAAAAATTGCCCCTCCTCCAAAAAAAAAAAGGCAAATACTTATAGTAAAAAAATTTATAAAATCATGAAAAGTATAACATTTTAATTATTAAAGTGTATAAATTTTACTATTTATAATTTTTTTGTTAGGCACTTACCAATCAGTCTTATTAACTAGATTTATTTATCTATAGATCTTGACAAATAAATTTATCACTGTAAATTTATTCATAAAAATAAAAGAAATTGATCAATAAGTAGGTAATAAATTCAAAAACTAGGACCCATTAGCAATTTATTCTTTTTATAATTTTATTTTTCTGCCACAACCTTAATGACCTGTTAGTAATTTACACTTTCTATTTTATTTTATTTTTCAGCCGCCATCATCAGCTCTAACAACACCAAACTCATTTTCAAAATATTTTTACATCCCACACAAAATTAGAACTTTTTGTTTCTTATTTTTTTCCAAAGTCGTCAATTGGAAAATTAATAGAAATTTCTAAATGTTACATGGCATGAGAAAGGAGCAATTCCAATATTTAGAAAGTGGGTTAAAAGTTACTTTTTAACTTTTAATTCATTTTCGATCGCATCATTTCTCATGTTTTTAGGAATTGGGATCACTGCTGTGCTAAAAGCAAAGCAGTGACTGTTGTGTCTCAATTTGAGGTGCATTATGGATTTATTTTTATGATCTGAACCGTTCGTTTTGTAGGGTTTGTTGAGTAATTCATGCTTACCAAAAATTATATTAATCGAATATCAATAACTATATGATCGAAATGCATATTGTTTATGCTATTTCTCAAATATTTTTTTGGTTATCAATCATAGTAGTGATCCCATTTCCTATTTTTTATACTTTTTTTTAAAATAAAAAACTAAAAAATCAGTTTTTAACCATCTTCTCAAAACAACTGGAGTATGATATGATTAAAGGTTTATTTGGGAATTGATTTCCTTAAAGATTTTTTAATTTTTTATAAAAAGTCATAAACAAATAGAATGATATTGTGCATTTGACTTTTTATTAAAATCTAAATTTCCAAACATGGCATAAGACGATGTTTGACATAATCTTTTTTGGCTTCATTTGGGAAGTAGGTTATTTTTTTGATTTTTTTAACTTTTTGTGAAAGAAATAATGTAATGATTATGGGTTAGATGTAATGTTTTGTCTTATGGGCTAAAAAACCTATTTTGTCTTTTTGTGGCTAAAATAGCCTCAAACCCAACCCAAGTCTTCTTCCCAAACGAAGGTTTTGGCTATTTTAGCCACAAAAAAATAAAATAGACTAAAAAGTTAATAAGACAAAATGTCACATTTAAATCATAATTATTTCTTTCTTTTTTCTGATAAAAGTAAAAAAATCAAAAAGTCTATCCCAAACGAGACTGATAGACTTTTTAGCCTCAGATTGTCAAAAAGTCAAAAAATTAACTCACATCCCAAACGAAGGCTACCTAATTTATAAACTGAAAAAAGAGCTAACAATTCTCATCTCTTAGAATTTTCAAGGTTTTGCCAAGTTTTTCAATATTTCTTGCGCATGAAAATGAGGCCAACGCTTAAACATTATCAAATCTTTCTAATGGATGGCTTCTCAAGGTTGCTTCTTGAATATGCAACCCACGAAACTGTTGTTCATTTATATTATTTCTCAAGGTTGCTTCTTGAATATGCAACCCATGAAACTGTTGTTCATTTAATTATTTTCTGAGGTTGCTTCTTGAATATGCAACCCATGAAACTGTTGGCTCTCAAGGTTAATTGTCAGTGTTGGACTTTGGGTAATTATGGATAGCTTTGCTGTGATAGTTATAATAGAAGGGTTATATATGATGACTTTTCATTTATATTATCACAACAAAAATGTGTCAGAATTGTTTTTCAAAGATATTTTCTAAAATTTATTTAAAATATAGGTGGTTCTTTATGATTTGAAAAATTACAAATACTTTTTTGTAAGAATTTTTTATTGAGTAAATTATCAATAGGTCTTATTGTTGGGACTTATTACTCATTAAGTCTAATTAATAAATTTATTAAGTAATAAATTTATCGATCACGCTTATTTTTATGAATAAATTTTTACTTTTTAGTTGAGGGGATTTACTATAATTTACTCTTTATTTTGTTATAATGGTCAAACCATGAAATTTTTATTATAATTTCTCCAAATAAATTTACTTTAAACCCATTATATTTTTTATCTACTAAAAAAACTAAGGCTGTGTTTGGAGCAGCAGAGCTGTTTTCAATGCTTTGTTTGGTTAAAGTTTTAAAAAATTAATTTCAATATAACATTGCAAAACTCATTTTAGCTTCTGTTTCGAGAAGAGATTTTTTTTTTTTTAATTTTGAATTTTGAAAAACGTGACTTAGGTCTACCAGATTATCCTCCTGGACGTCCTCTCGAATGTCCAGCCGATTGACTGGAATAATGTTTTTATTTTATTTTATTTTATTTTTTTACAATTGACACTTGTTATTTGGAAAAAAAAAAAAGAATTTTGTTTTTGATTTTTTTTAACAAAAATAATATATTTTAAATAAAAATTATTTAAAAAAAAAAATTCCAACCAAATATACAATCAAATGTTATTTTAAAGCAGTAATTGAATATTTATTGTGAAAAAAAAAATTATTTTGTTTGTAATATTTTCAATTAAAAAAATTATATTATTTTTTTTTAATAATTTTTTTTTTTGAATTGAATTTTAAAAAGAGTTTGGTTACAAGTTTTGAACATAATTTTTAATAGAGTTTTGAGTTATGTGTTTGATTATGAGTTATAACTTTTTGAATTAAGTTTTGAAAACTCTTTTCAGAACTCATAATCAAATAAATTTTTTTATTTCACATGTCACATCAAACATTTCAAACTCAATTCAACACTCAATTCAAAATTCAATTTAAAACTCTTTTCAAAACTCATAATCAAATAAATTTTCTATACTCAAATCATAATTCTAAAACTTATAAATTCAAAATATAATTTTATTCTCAAATCGTATTTTTAAAACTCTATCAAATGCTACCAAAAAATCGCCCCTCCTCCCAAAAAAAAAAAAAAACGAAAATACTCACAGTAAAAAAAATTATAAAATCATGAAAAATATAGTATTTTAATTATTAAAATATATAAATTTTACCATTTATAAGTTTTTTGTTAGGCATTTACCAATCACTTCTATCAATTAAATTTATTTATTTATAGGTTTTGACTAATAAATTAATCAATATAAATTTATTTATAAAAATAAGAGAGACTGATCAATAAATAAGTAATAAATCCAAAAAATTAGACCATTAATAATTTAGGTCTCGTTTGTTAACTACACATATCAGTCAAAAAGTTAAAAAATCATTATAAGTTATCACATCACTCTCTCTATTTATCTGCACATTTTTTTTATAAAAAATTAAAAAATTACTAAATTAATTTGTTCTCAAATAAAATTTTTTTATTTTATTTTATTTTTTAGTAATTTATTTTATTTTATTTTATTTTTCTGCCACCCCCTAAGGTTATTCAAAAAAAAACTCTCTCTCTCTCTCTCTGATAGTCCTCGTTAAAGCTCCACAAAAGTCAATAACGCCAACAAATTATCATACACAACATCACCTGAAAATGATGCGTAATCTCAACTTGGTCTTTTTCAATCTCTGCCCAGCAATTGTAATGGCGACTTCTTCAACTCCACACCTTCGTTCTTCTTTTCTTCTTCTCACCCTCCCAAAAGAAAAAAACGCAAACAAAAAAAAAAAAACACCAGAACCAAACCCATCTTCCTCCAGCTCCCTAGTTTCTTGCTCCTCAAGGTTGCTTCATTTTTTATATCCAGGAAATATATATATATATATATATATAGATGCAGATACATACCCACGTTTGCAATTTGTGAATACATTTATGTAATTTTTTTTATCGTTTTTCTTGCCTGCCACGTGTTTGTCTTATTGCACCTTAAACTGTTTGAACATATTTTCTTTATTTGTTAAGGAATCTATATGTATATTTATATTTTGAAGTTGAAAATGCTTCTTATTATTTAATTTTGATTGAGAATTCAGTTATTTTATCTGGGTTTCTTTAATACATATATGCATGTAAATCTGTGTTTGCTTATTTCTCTTGCTCATTTCAGGTGGAGAGTTTGGGTGATTCAGATATTTAGAGTGTTTGGTTATGAGAGTTGTTTGAGAATTCTTGTCAATTATGTGTATTGAGATGTTCCGGACGAGGATTATGTTGTTTGGAACTGCTTTTGTTGTGTGGTTGTGTTGCTCTCATCTGTTTGGTGGGGCAGATGGCCAGGTTACTGACCCAGTGGAAGGTAACACTTTAATTTGCTTTTGTTTTTACTTGTTGTTATGTATAATATTTCTATGTTCATTAAACATTTCAAGAATTTTTGTTTAAATTCCTCATAATTTGCATTGTTTTTTTTTACCCTTTTGAGCTATTTTGTGCAATGACAATCTAACTTGCTTCTCAAGTTTTGTGAAACCTGTAAAATGAGAAAAAGTTCACTTCCATGTTATTTGGCTTGTAGAAATTTGGGAATTACATATATAAGTGCATTTTCTACATGGTTTCAACCAAAGTAAGGAGACAAATATTATAGAGCTTCGTCATATTTAATGGCAAAGAGATTCTTCATATTTGTTACATCTTGACAAGAACTGCAAAAGATTTTTGTATCATAAAAAAATTCAATCCATGGTAAAAGAATAGAACGGCTTTCACCTTATTTAAACTGTGGTTCATGTATGACTATTCAAATTTCAAAGAATCTTGCAAATTTATTTGAGCTAAATTTCTAGCAAATTTCCTTGTTTGACGACCAAATTAAAGTGTTTCTTTACTCTGTTGATGCCACCATCAATGCAAACAAGACTTAAAAATTGTTAGGAAAGTCTTTAAGTAAATCAAGTTGTGGTCCCCTGAATTAAAATTTCCAATTTGATTAAATCCTTATAGGTTTCATTGGGAGGTCAATTCTATGATGACGAAAGAAGAGAGTAGGTTAACCAAGCTGGGGAACCTATTTCTTGAGATGGATAGGTGCCTCGCTAGCTATTATCTATTTGGTTGATCAATCAGAGTTGTGCTTTTCCTTGAAACTGGAAAATCTGAGGCTCAATCTAGTTAAAAGAGAACTGATGGTTTTGAATATTGCCACACATTTTCTCAGGACTTCTGCAACAGTCCCTCCTAAAGGAGGTTGTACCCACTAGCCAATGGGGGTGTGCATAGATTGGTTTGGGTTGGTGGGGGTATTTTTGTAGCCAAACAAATTAGGCAGGTTGAGTAAGCCACCGCCATCAGACTGCTTCAAAACCAGCAGTTTGATTGAAAAATATGCCGCTTTCAAACAAACGGGTTGGGCGGGTTGGGAAAAAAGTTATTAACAGTGGCATTAGCAACAACATTTCTAAAACAACTAGCATGAGCCAATAGAGGAAATAGATAAAATAGTCGCCAATTCCCTTCAATTGTTCACTTTTTTCTTACAAGCTCAGTCGAGATTTCTCAAATGGCATCTGCTCAAGCTGCTTAGCCATGATCTCGACCTGCATAGATCAGGGCAGGGTGGTGCAGATTGGCAGGTCAGCGAGTATTTTTCACACCCCCGGCACCCATGGCACAAGGGTCCCACTTATGATAGGGTCTAAGAGAGGTAGCAAGTAAGCAACCTTGCCCTCTTTTTGTTTTTTTGTCAAGAGTCTGATTCTCATGACTCAAACCTTTGCCATAGCTCTGGGGTGAATAGCATTAACCATCACACTAGGTCACAACCTCAATAAGAGTCCCTCTTAGTATTTGTTGGTGTAATTACCACCCAAAAATAAATATTGAGTCAGAAAAATCATCACCATGAGAAGACACCAAATTAATGTGGTTTGACTTAAGGCCTGTTTGGTAGAGCTGTGGAAAAGTGATTATAATTTATAGCCTAACAGCTTATAGCTTATAGCTGTGAAGTTAAGCTGATTTTTGACTTATAAATTAAGCTTCTCCTCCCCTACTTAAAGAATAAGTTGATTTTTGACTTACAAAAAGTTATAAGCTGTATTGTTAAGTTGAACCAAACACATCAAAATAGCTTAAATTAAGCTAAAAGCTGAAATAAACCTTACCAAACAGGGCCTTACTCAAACTATGTCAGTGGATCTTTCCTCTTTGTCCACTATATTAAATCATGTGATTACACATCATCCACTATTACTAAAATAATAGTGGTCACACAAATAAAGGATTTATACAAAGCGGACTGAGGCACGGTAATATCGCTTTCTTTAAAGAGATTCAAGCCCTCTACGGCTAGTAAATCCTTCAAACCATCTGGTGCAATAGACCATCTCAAATGGCTTGTTTTCTCCATGATACAACAACCGGACTATACGTCGTGTTGGTTTAAGCCATCTCTGCACAAGAGCCCAAAGCTCCACCATAGAAACACCCTTACAAATTGCCTGAAATCTTTCTGTAAAAGCATAATAGAGAATATAAATAATGACAGAGCCATGTGATCACACATACTCTGCCTTAGCTTCTTCTCTGCAAAAGCTCAACAGTATATATAGAAGATGATAGCTACACAATGGAGGCAAGATCCACAAATCAGTATGACTTTCACACCATACATTAATTCACAACATTCATTTTCTCTTACACGTTTTTCATCTTCATGTTTTCCAGCACTCATTAATTCAAACACTATTGAACATTTAATATTTACTATTCTCCTTTTGACTTTACTCCACAATGCGGTAATGGTTCACTATTTACCTTCTGATTTACCTCCTTTTTCTGTTAATTTATGCATGTGGATATGAAAACAATATCAAATACAGAAACAATAATTTAGTAAATTTATTTTAATATTAAAATACACAAACACCAACAATATCTATGAAAATTCTCATGAATGAGAGCTCTCTTCTAAGATCTCTAAGAACCTTCTTAGCTATCATATCAAGCAACTAAAGGGATATCATGTAGTGTTCTGATTATAGTAGATTTGACATTACATAGTACAATGTTTTTCTTGCTTGATTTTTGGCCTTCAACTTGGATAAAGGATCTATTTGCTGTATACGGGATACAATTTTTTTCACGTAGGCCTGAATAATACATTTAGATTAATGGCCTAGATTGGTGAACATTTTTCGATTGCTAGTTTTAGTTTATATGGTTTTCTCTGTTTAAGTGCCTATATGACTGGTAATTATGTGTTTTTTTAAAAAAAAAAATAGGATCGTCCAAGTCCACAAGCACACTAGAAATGCAACGACAACTTGACTGTGGGTGATTTACAAATCATTTATTTTCGGTAGATGTAGAAGTTTAGTTAATCATGTTGATGAAATTGTGATGACCTTTTCTAATAATTTCAGTCACAGCATTGCACACCTTCAAGCAAAGTTTGATTGATCGAAATCAGAATCTCAGTAATTGGAATCATGGAGATCCATGTATGTCGAATTGGACAGGGGTTTTGTGCTTCAATATGATCATGGATGATGGCTATCTACACGTTGAAGAATTGTATGATTTCAGTCTTTTCCTAATTATTTGTCCCTGTCCTGGAGGTTTGAACATGGATTTTTTTTTTTTTTGAATCGTGCATATAGGAAAGTAAGCTGGCAGTAAAATATCCTGGCTTACACACCACTGGTGCATTCATCAAAGTTTATAGCATATGTATAGGGATCTTCCATCTTAAGCCAGGTTATGTTGGAGGAAGATGTTAAAAAAGGATGTTTATTTGCAGATTATATTATATTCATTTTTAGTAAATTTGTCACTTCTTGGTCAAAGAGAACAGATACGATGGTTAGATATTTAGCAGAAACTGTCCTCCTAGAAGTTATGTTCCTGGATAATGTTGCTGAAAGACTCACTAGCTTATCCCAAATTATGTGCCTAGAAACTATGAAGTATGGCTACTCAAAAAAAATTGTTGTACAAGTACTAGGTACGCTTACTAGGTATGCAAAATATGTATCGGTACGCGAAATACTTTGAGTACGGCTTGGATACTGGGCGGA
The DNA here is from genome assembly GCA_025200525.1 of Camellia lanceoleosa. Lineage (NCBI taxonomy): Eukaryota > Viridiplantae > Streptophyta > Magnoliopsida > Ericales > Theaceae > Camellia > Camellia lanceoleosa. Next base: position 71,321,125 of record CM045761.1, on the reverse strand, counting down.
TAAAAGATGGTCACGTTTTGGATACTTTTGTGGGTACATCGAGTCATAAATATATATTTTTAAAAAATTATAGGGGTGTGTTAGCCAAAACACACTATTGAATCCTTCAAAAAGGACCACGTTGCCTAACATATGGCAAAATTGAATTCCTGAAAGATCATCTTGTTAGATAAATAAATTTTAAAGTACGGAAAACTATAAATGTATATAAGTTTTACAACAAGAAGTTACTAAGTTGGCTAGCTATAAGCCTTCCTTTATGTTTTTACTATTGCATGAACCAAGGGTTCTAAGTAGTATAATAGAAGATGTAAAGACAATATGATTTGTTTAAATCTGATGAAACGATATATACCTATACAAAATAGTTTCTTTGCCTTCTAAATTTGCAAGTTGACCTTTATGTTTTCTTTTGCAGGCTACTACAGAATATGAATTTGTCAGGCAGTTTATCTCCAGAGCTTCATCGCTTATCTTATATGAAAAGATTGTGAGTCAGAGTATTTGTGGAATGTTTACCATTTAATCGTATAACTTGGTGCTGCTTTTGCTCTATCAATCCTCCGTAGGGATTGTGTTTTTTCTACTATACAAGTGGATTGTAATTTTCGCTTGTTGACTGACATATGTTCTTTTCTTTTTGCTCTTAAAGGAATGTTATGTGGAATGAGATAAGTGGAAATATACCAAGGAGATTGGCAATATTACATCTTTGATACTCTTGTAAGTTGAAGTAGTTGTTTGATGGGTTGGCTAAATATTCATATTCCATATTGTTTACCATCTGATCAAATTCTAGTATTATTAAGAAATCCCTAAGCTAATATGTTCATACATATAGAATGGCTTCTCATTTATACTTATCAGGAAAGAAATAAATTTTTATTTCTGAATTGTTGGAGCTTCAGATATCTGATCAAATATAATATATATAGACATAGACATCAGTATATTTCTTGCTTGGTAATTGAGTTGTGAGAAAGTGCACCATATTTTTGGATGTTCCTCATTCTGTATGACCTTCTATTTTCCAGGCTCTTGAGTGGAAATCAACTCACAGGTTCCTTGCCTGAAGAGATCGGTTATCTTCCTAATTTAGACAGAATTCAAATTGACCAGAACCAAATATCTGGACCAATACCTAAATCATTTGCGAACTTGAACAAAACAAAGCATTTGTAAGGATTTTGACTCTATCTATAGCCTAGATAAGGCTGGCTAGTTGTTGCTTCTCTTTATCTTCTTCACCGTGATTTATTATTTGGTATTATTACTATTGGTTCTGTTGAAACTAGAGTTTACTAAAATTGAAATTATTTTTGTATCTTCATCCCTTGTGCAGCCACATGAACAACAATTCAATTAGTGGGCAAATCCTCCTGAACTGTCTAGTCTCCCAGAACTTGTTCACTTGTAAGTTGCTAAGTTCTTGCGATTACTTGTACTGTAGTAATTTGGTGTTCTTTTACTTCAAATGCATTTGGACATTTGGCTTGTCTTTAATGATGTAAAATTCTGCAGGCTACTTGACAATAACAACTTATCAGGGTATCTTCCACCAGAGCTCGCCCATATGCCTAAACTACAGATAGTGTATGTTTTCTTTCTTCAATAGTTATTAGAATACAATTTTCACTTTATTAGCTTTTAAAATTTTGCATTTTCTTAATTAGTTAACTCAAATGCTTTTTACATTTGTGATGTAATAGTTAATCATGGATGAAATAGTGTTTTTTTATTATTTTAAATGATGCTTAAATTATAGATTTAGTGGGAAGTAACAAATAAATATATTTTTTCATATCTTAACTTTTAAAAATACCCTTGTTAGTGCCTGTGTCTGCATCTTAGTTAGCAACAAGGGTATGGCATTGTGATATGGCTATAGTGCCAACATGAATACAAGAATAAGTGCATTACATGTTGTACATGTTATATATATCAAGAGTAAACCCCATGTAGCTGGGATCAAAGTTGTGTTACGTAAAACGCTATACCCTAGCTTAATGATTTATCTGTACTCACATTCCAAAACATGGTACACTTTCGCTCCAAACTAGTAAATTTTTAGCGATTCCAAAAGTTTTTTCCAATATATTTCCTTAAATAACCTTAGGAGGAAAAAAATCAAATATAATGAACTAAAATATAAAGTGAATTAAGTTTTGAAAAGACAAAAATATCCAAAAGGGTCATCATAAATTGCTTATAGAAATGTTTTGCTACATAACCACACACACACAAAACAAAAATAAAAATAAAAATGATTGAGTGCATAATAGTTAAAAGAAAATTACTCTAGAAGTACCTTACATTCTTAAGTGTAACATATACAAGTCAACCCCTATTGTGCTACATTTTAGAGCATGTGGTGTATTGCATTACTATTCTCGCTCCACGACTGGAAATATCCACATTCCAAGTACCATAGGATCAAAGGCTTTTATTGAGTTGGTGAGCACAATGCATTAGTGAAAGAAGAATATACACGGCATCTATATGGGTGTAGATTAGCTTTGGAATGTTGCTTTTGCTTTTGATTTCCTCTTCATTATATCACTGAGGAAACATTTTTCCCCGCTGAAAAAGCACATTAGTATCTTGTGTCTAATATCTCATAAGTTATCTTTTTGGTTATTTGACAGTCAATTGACAACAACCACTTTGATGGGGGGCTACAATACCAGCTACATATGGCAACATGTCTCATTTGATGAAGTTGTAAGTGCATATAGTTTATATTTGATCTCTTAAGAGCATCTCCAATCCTTGCTCTATCCCTTTCAATCAAATTTGAGTGAAAATTTGATTAAAAGCTTCGACATGATATGGAACACTTAAATCCTTGCTCTTTTTTTCATCAATTTTTTCGAAAACTTCCAAACTTATCATAAACCTGTTTTAACTATTTTTGATGAAAGAAAACCATCTCCAATACTTGTTTTAAAATTACATCAAATTTGAATAAAAATACAACTGTTGGAAATTTGGTGAATGATTTGGTTAATTCCTGGCTTGGTGAAAAATTTTCCTCTCCCTTCATTTGATGCAAGTTTGGTGAAATGATTGAAGTTCACTTTTAACTGTTTATTCATCAAATTTGAATTTGATGAAAGAAGTTATGAGGATTGGAGATGCTCTAAGTACATAGAAAAAGGTCTAAAGCAGGAGGCAAGGTGCCATGATCTCTATTTTGTTTTTGCTTGAGATGTAACCCAGGAGGCACGATGCTATAGCTTCATAAAGCCTTCTCTTTTTGTTTGAATTAAATTAAAAAACTGTAGTACAGTGAGGGGGAGAGAGAGGAGATTTCTTGATACATTGACTAGTTGTTGACAACCTTTCATTTCCTTGAAAGATTTATTTGTTTTTCTTATGAGATCAAGGAACATGCATTTGCACATGTTTCAGAAACTTTTAAAGATTGGTTGTGACTCAGTATTCTTGGCTGTATCAGGAGTCTTAGGAACTGCAGCTTGCAAGGACCAATCCCCGACATGAGTAGGATGCTGAACCTTTCTTATATGTATGTTCATGAATATCTATCAGACATTATGGAACTAATTATGTGCCAATGCTCCTCTTGACAGTTTACCATCATTTTTTGCAAAATAATTTCATATCTCATATGATAATAGGCTTCCCTGTTGGAGAAGCTACAAAAATCATGCTGAAAAAAGTTCGATGCCTGGTTATTTGAAGACAATTCTGTAGTCATTAATTTTTTTCGGCATATATGCTTTATATATATGATTTTGTCAACTAATGATGACTTTTACATTTCAGCGACCTCAGTTCAAACCAGCTTAGTGGATCCATACCACAAGTTAAGCTTTCCGAAAATATCACAACTATGTAAGAATACTAGACCTTTGATGTTTTAGTGTTAATCTAATCATATTGCAATACTCTATACAGAGTATTAATAAGAAAAATTATACTTTTCAGAATTGGAAATACTAGTCATCTATGACACTGCCAGTTTTCTGGACTTATGCGTCAATCATTAATAAAAATTTTGCAGTGATTTATCAAACAACAATCTTAATGGAACCTTCCCTGGCATCTTTTCAGGCCTGCCTCAACTTCAGAGATTGTGAGCATTCTTCAACTTTTTCCCCCTTTTCCATATAAATTGCATGCATGGTTCCATAAACAGTAATGTTTGAAACTATTTATTTGAATTACATGTCTACTTGCTTTATTTTGTGTTCCATAAAATTTAGAGCTACTGATGCCTATGACTTTAATTATTTAATGGAATGATTGGGTTAATTTTGTATGTTATTTCATTTCAGGCACTTGCAAACAATTCACTAAGTGGTTCTATTCCATCCAATATCTGGGAAAATAGAACTTCTAATGGTACCGAGAGACTCATCGTGTAAGTTGTGTAAGACATGAAATGAAGAAGTCAATCATTTCCCACCCCCACCCCCCTCCCCACCCCCCCCCCCCCCCCCCCTCCGTGTGTATGCATGTGTGTGAGCATGTGTACTCCCAAGCATTCTCATACTTGTTTAAACATTCTCTTTTTGTGGTCCAACTTGTCAAATTTATTCTTAGACTTTGATGGGCTTTTGGCGAGGCTAGTTGACATTAATTTTTTCTTGAAAAGCTCTATGATCTTTGATACGGTAGGGATTTTCAAAACAATGAGTATGCGAGTGTGTGTTCAGTTGTGCACTCTCAAGCATCTCACACTTGTTTTATCAACAACAAAGTTGAAGATTTGTTGCGAGTTTAAACATGCTCTTTTGTGTTCCAACTTGTCACTTGCTATGCAACTGGATTTTCAGAAATGTGTGTGTGTGATCATATGTGCATGCGCACTATCAAGCATCTCATACTTATTTTGCTAATAACAAAGTCGTAAGATTTGCTGCAATGTCAGGCTTCTTTTTGATACCCAGGTTGTAACTTTCTTTATTAGACTCTGACAAGTTTTAGGTGCGCAGGTGGTTGAAATTGTTTTTGCCTAAAAATGCTTTATGCTTTATGCTCTTTGATACTTGTTTTGTTAACAATGATTTTGAAAATTTATTGCAAGTTTCTGCTTCTGTTTTTGAGATCCAAATTGTAACTTTCTTTGTTAGACTCTGATAGGTTGTAGTTGTAAAGTTATTGATTGATATTGCCTTTGCTTGAAATGTTTTATGCTCATTGGTCTGCAGGGATTTACAGAACAATATGCTTTCAAGTATCTCAGGCAGTGATAACCTACCTCCAAATGTTACTGTTAGGTTTGTTTGCCATCTTTTTCCACACTGAAATGTTTCTTAATATGGATATGTTTCCTCTGTAAAAATCTTAGATTTTTTACTTTTTAGATTCTAGTTAAGTATTGATAGAGACATGGCAGGTTCATGGAGTAATGGTCCCTCTTGTCTGTTATTTGTTTAACAATTTGCAGGCTTCAAGGAAATCCAATATGCTTAAATACCAACCCGGTCCAGTTTTGTGGATCTCAGAATGAAAATAACAGTAACATCCAGAGCTCAACAAACTCCACTGGTACTTGTTTCTGCAATCATGCCCACCCCTTATGAATATGCCCCATCATCTCTTGTACCATGCTTCTGTGCTGTGCCTTTGATCGTTGATTATCGGCTGAAAAGTCCTGGATTCTCAGATTTTCGCCATACACCAATCTATTTGAGGAGTACCTAACCTCTGGTCTCGAGTTGAAGGCTTATCAACTTGACATTGCTACTACTCCTATGTGGGAAATAGGTCCCCGACTGAGAATGTACTTGAAGATTTTTCCTGTATACATTGACAACACCACTCATTCATTCAATGGGAGTGAGGTTCTCTTAATTCGGGTTTGTTCACAAGATGGGAGATTCATGATAGTAAAATTTTTGGACCTTATGAGGTTCTCAACTTCATTCTGTTGGACCCTTATAAAGATGGTTTGTCTCATAAACCTCATCTGACAGTTTTGCTTTGGACTTTCTTGATATAGATATAATTAGTTATGGTCTTTGTATTTCTTTTTCTGGGAGAAGGTTGTCTAATTATTTTTTCTGCTCTATGCCGCCATCTGAAAATATGGATAACCTAGATGTGTATATATTAGTGTGGTTTTGCCCTGTCGTGGTGCTAAGAATAGGTTATGAAATTGCAGAAGTGGACATGTTTGTGCATAAAGAGGAGATGAATAGGCCAATTTGTTGTAACTAATTACCAAATAAAAAATTACCAAGTTGATTATTTAGATTAATTCAATATACCAATTCCAATATCTCAATCATGCATAAATCATCTACAAAAATATGGTACTAATAAAGTAAAGACCATGAACATAGTGATATATGTAGAAAACCCTTGGGAACAACAATCCCTTGGGTAAAAACCCACAGGCCACCCTGCTTGTCAATATCCATGAGATCAAAAGTTTAATAAAATGACTCCAAATGACTTACTTACCCAACCCTGAATGTGTTAGACTTTACTTTTTCACCTTCAAGCTCCTAAGTATGAATTCTGCTTTCAAGTGGCTCTAACACTGTTGTTAGCCTCCTCTTGTCTAGATCTGCACTCCTCACTGCTCCAATTGCAATGGCTAGTAGTCAAGAATAATCAATGCACCCCGCTGAAACTATTGTTTATGATGCTTGGATCACAATATCGGATGATCACTCAGCGGGATAACATTCACCTAAAAAACAACCACAAATACATCAATGCCATTCTAATCAACAAAATACACAGTCAAGTTTACCTACTTTCATTTCATATACAGATAGGAATGGATGGATGTTGCATAACTTTTAGGGGGGTTTTCTCATATTTTTAGTTTCTGTTGCAGCGGACCTCTCCTCTTCAAAATCTGGTATTAGCAAGGTAGCACTGATTGGCATTGCACTTGGGACGATTGCAGGTGCAGTTACATTATCCGCAATTGTATCACTTCTTATATTGAGATTGAATGCGTGAAAACGCCATACATCTTCAAGAAGACATCTATGTGAGTATATTACGTTACCATTATCTGATGTGGAAGTAAAATTTATCATGATTCTCCATTGTTTAGTTCCTAATTTTAGTAGTTGACAACACAAATTTCAATTTGTTGGCAATGGTGATCTTGTATTCTAATTATTGACAACAAATATAGTATGATACTAGGATTTATTAAAGCATATCCTCGTATGCTTTATACTGGGGTGACTGTTATTTTTTTCAGAGAACTGGGATCATTATTAAATTTATCATGATAGATTTTTCAGATGAAAAAGAAGCTGTTCTACAGACTATTAAATGTGTTGGAGATGCATATTATCCTCACCGAATTACTCAGAGCTGTAATTATATAACCTTGTATATGGCCATCTTTGATTGTTTTTAATTTGAAAACTTCAAAAGAACGGTTTTTATAAATGGGCAAACTGTATGTAAGCACTTGTGTCAGTCTCACCATATTTTGGTTGCGTTTTATGATTTTCTTATACTGCATGTTCAACCCTGACCATTAGGATTTTACAGTACCCAATATAAAATATTTGATTTACCATGGACCTTATGGGCCTGTGGTATGCAGTTCACCTTCCAAAACACCAAATGGGGGGCACAAATCCCATGAAGGCAGTTTCATATATAATTTTTTTTAGCAGTGTGAAAATAAAAATACTCATAAACAAATATGTATATATTTATAACAAGTGCTTGTAGTTAGAATTACATTGTAAATTAATTGAAAGTTGTCTGAACCATACTTGATAAAGATCCTCTATTGTAATTCATTTGTGAAGGAGATGGATTGAATTTGAGGAAGCTACATGATGTTATATCTGCATTTAATGCTTGAAAGAAAAACTTGGTTGCAGCATATTTATTAGATGTATTAGCCATGTGTTGGCAATGAACTGAGGCAACTTGGGTATGATTCTGATCAAATAACTGATGGAGAACAAACAGAATCTGTAACCCAAACTAACTATATGCCTATAAGATGGTTCATGAATTTCAACCCAAAAATGTGTTGGAATAACACTATGTCATAAACATCTCTGTTAAACTATATATTGACCCTTTTTCCGAGTATTGGGATTGCTATGCATCTATGAACACGGACACCTCTCCGAGGGTTTCAGATTAGTGTCGGATACGGACACGCTTCGGACATGCAGCTGACACGGTCCCACACCCAGCAGAGAGTGTCCCATTTTTTTATAATTTTTACATCCGGACACGTTATAGACACTTTCGGGGTAATTTCACAATTTACATAATTTTTGGGGTCGATTTGTAAATAAGTAAAACAGATCAACATCCGTCCTAATCTAATTCGATTAGAATAGAAATGTAAGAGAAAGGGTGAGAAAGAGAGGACTCGTCGATTTGTCGCTCGCCTTCCGCCTTCGATTCTCGTTGGTCGCCGCCTCGTCGGTCGCCACTGTGTCTCATCATCAGCCGCCATCTTCTTCGATCTTCATTCTTTTCTTCTTTCCTCACCGCTCTCTCTCTCTCTCTCTCTAATCTTCTTTCACCGATCTAATCTTCTCTCAAATTTCTATTTGATTTTATTTTTCTTTTCTTTTCTTTTATTTTTTCTTTTATAGTTTGATTTTATTTTTTCTTTTCTTTTATACTCTGATTTTATTTTATTTTTTCTTTTCTTTTATTTTTTTCTTTTATATTCTTTTATAAATGGTCAGTGTAACATCTCTCTTCTTTTTTTCTTTTTTCTAATTCCATTTTATATATATAAAAAAAAAATTGATTAGTTTTGTTCATTTGAATAAGTGTATTGAACATATAATAAAATAAATAAAATTAATTATTGCATATAATAAATAAAATTAATTATTTTTTATTAAAATAACATTAAATAAAAAAAATAAATTTTTTAAATAATTTTATGACATATAATAAATAAAATTAATTATATATATTAAACGTGTCCCCAGCGTGTCGTGTCTCCCATTTTTTGAAAATTTGGGTGTCTGTGTCGTGTCGCGTATCCATGTCCGTGCTTCATAGCTATGCATCCTCTTGTAATAGAATTATTGACTAACTGCTGTATTACAGCATTGGCAATTTGTAAATTGTAAACTTGAAGGCTGGACAAGTGTATTGTGTTACTCAGCTCACGACTCAGCGCCTTTCCATTTGAAATGCTTTTAATGTGATATATGGGAATTGTAGTCCCTAAGACTAAGTCTGAATGCATGAAATAAAATTACAGATATATTAGCTTCCAACAAATGGTTATCATCATTTGTAACACTGACTTCACATTCTATGTTTTGCAGTGTCTAAGATCTCTTCCAACATTGATGGTGTAAAAGGTTTCACTTACAGAGAAATGGCACTTGCAACTGACAATTTTCATGCTTCCACTCAAGTAGGACAAGGAGGGTATGGGAATGTCTATAAAGGTATTCTAGCTGATGGCACAGTTGTGGCCATAAAACGTGCACAAGAAGGATCATTGCAGGGTGAAAAGGAATTTCTCACTGAAATAGAACTATTGTCAAGGTTACATCATCGGAACCTGGTCTCTTTGATTGATACTGTGATGAAGAAGGTGAACAGGTACCTTTCTATTTACTTGAATACTTAAATTCATATACACTTACCTGTCTAGACTGCATTTTGGGAGTTTGAACACCATCGCATCAGCCAAAAAATCCAACCCTGTCAAAGATACTACCACTATTTGTTCAAAAAAATGAGGAATAGTGTATATGTTGTGAGAATATTATGTAAATATATTAGATTGTGTGAATATTAGATTGATTGTAGAATATTAATTTATTCTTATTTCCCTTTTTTGAGTAGATCTATATAACTTGGTTGTACTCTTTGTATTATTGATAATGGAATATATGAATTCTCTCAGAAAACTTACATATGTATATCCACCACTTCCATCTGCGGCTTGGTCCGTAATTAATGTTCATTGTTGAACAATTGAGCAACAGAGTCAACCTACTGACAGAATAGATGAGTGCATGTGTAGGAAATTGGGAAGTAGCCACTTCCATTACTTTGTCTCTTCTTTCAAACTGACAGTAACCTTTTCGTTTATTTCTTTACGATTGGTCTTATGCTTAACCTCCTGGAAATTAACAGTGTTCTATTCTTCTGGTCTTCTTTGAGCAAATATTTTATTTCTACCATCTATGGAAGCTTTTATTTTGTGCCAGGAAAATTGGTTAATTTAATTTGTCTTTTCCCTTTTTGGCATGTAGATGTTGGTTTATGAGTTCATGCCCAACGGTACCCTGAGGGATCAGCTATCTGGTATATTCTATAAACTTCTTTTTAGTTTGCTTCTTAGCAATTCATCCTTTATTATTTATGGGTGTTCTTCTGGAAATACTAACTGGAATCATGAGTTAACTGGTGGCACTTGCTTCAGGACTCTCAATTTCAATTAAAGAAATTAGAAACAGTAGAAAATGCTCTTTTGAATTTTCGAATCACCGAGGAAAATACTATTACCTTAGGAAAATTGACTGAAAAATACTGTCTTCAATTAAAAATTGCAGAAAATCTAGAAAACACTGTCTATAATTTTTTAATTACCCAGGAAAATATTATCACCTTAGGAAAATCTCCTCACTCTTTCCTTCTGTGCATGTGTAAGAAATTGAGGTTATATCATTAATATGTTAATTACTTGGTGCTTGCATATGTGTTTTGATGTTTATGATACCACAGGTAAGCTTAAAAGCGCCTATGAGTTTTGCCATGAGATTGAAAATTGCTCTAGCTGCTGCCAAGGGCATTCTCTATCTACATATGGAAGCCAATCCTCCAATATTCCATCGTGATATCAAGGCCAGCAATATATTGTTGATTCTAAATTTACTGCAAAGGTTGCTGATTTTGGACTTTCACGGCTTGCCTCCATCCCTGATATTGAAGGAACTGTACCTGCTCATGTATCCACAGTCGCTAAGGGACTCCAGTAAGCTTGACTCTTTTTTATGACACATCTTCACAGAGCATTTGAAATCAAAGACAGTTTGAAGCAAGAGATTTTTATCCAAATTCATAGATCTGTAGTATGCCAGAGAGATGGGGATTGAGATATCGCTAACTAATGTTTATGATCAAGTCTCGGTGATATATTATAGATCATTAAAATATAATGTACTTGTGAGAGCCTTTTTTTTTTTTTTTTTGAACAGTACTTGTGAGAGCTTGATATGCATTGTTAGGCTCATTCTTTATAGCAGTTTAAGCTTTTGGGGTATTGGTGACTTAGCATGGTATTAGAGCTTTGGTTCTAAGAGGTCCTGGTTTCAAGCTTCCCCATGTGTATTTGTTTCCCCTTTCTGTTGCCCATTTAGACTTTTTGTGTCTGGCACGCGTGCATTTGCACCCAATTTGGTCAATATTTCTCTAAATGTGAGTGGCAGTTATACAGAAGGGAGGGTACGAGGGCTTTATGTACATTGTTGTGCTCTCCTTGACAACTTAAGCTTCTTTCGAGCCAAGTTCTTGTCTGCCACTCATCCAAAAGAATTGGACCAGTGTTACCAGAAATGCTAACATCCTAGCGATTTAAGTTTTTGAACACACGTTCCGAAACATGATACACTTCCTTTCCAAAATGGTGAATTTAGCGATCCAAAACAATCCCATAATTTTGTCTATGTTTTCCATTAAAAGTTCATCTTAATAGGGAAAAAGGCAAATATAATGAACTATAATCTAGATAGAATGGAGTTTTGGATTGACAAAATGTAAAACAATAGGTCATATTGTTCATAGAATTATGTTATTGCATGATTAGTTTAAAGAAAAATATATATAATATGGTGGATGTCAAACTAAGAATTCTACTCCTATCGTAACACATTTTAGAGCATGTGGCATACTACGTTCTCGTTCTCATTTCTCATACCAGAATGATCTGTGTTCTAGGTAACATAGATTCGGACTTAGTGTCATTTTTACTTTTCGTTGATCTCCAGTTGATACAGATTTGTAATCCCAGCTACGTATGGGTAGCTAGATGGATTCTACTGTGCAGTCATACCAGTTCCTAAAAATCATCCACCCAGTAGAAGAAAATGTCTAAAAAAAAAAAAAAATCATGATCCATGCATTAATAAATGATCACTCTATCAATGGGTTGTATGTGTGTATAATCATTGTCAATTTACAATGATTCTTATGGTAAATTTGAGTACAATACTACATTATCATCTATTGTAAAAAACATTTGGTTGGTGCGTTTCACATGATGCATTCTGATAATTTGATTCATGGATCTGAAAGTTAAAATAACTGTTTGGGTTGCTTTGATTCATTGAGATCAATTTTAGAGTTCAAGGAAACTGATATGTAGTTCCCAAAGTAGAAGTGTAAAAAGTGTACTGAGATTCTTTCTTTCTTTTCTGTTTTTGGCATTTTCTTTCTCTTATTGACAGCCCAATGGTTGTTATTAGCATGACCCATCTGAAAATGAACCTTAAGAAATACAATTACCGAGACGGTGACATGATAAATTTTTAAAATGTTGGACATGATGCTTAGAAGGCACAAAATATATTGTTTTATAAATATCATATCTCATATATAACTATGTTGTTTAAATATAATATAAAATATAAAATGACACTATTTCATATAAAATTTTATATATAATATGCATTTATCATTGTTTCATAAGTTGTTTTATTCACACTTGTAATTAATTTCATCTATGTATGAGCAATGAACATGTGTCTGTTAAGTGTCCAAAGTGTGTTTTGGTCTAAAAATATGTCCAATACATGTGAAGAAGTGTTCAACAAGTGTCCGTGGCTGACACCGACACGCTATCTTGTTAGAACTGAGAAGTGTTGGTGCTTCTTAAACTGATCGTTTGGTTAAAATTGTTAATGTGTGAAACTTAATGGTAAAATGTAGTATCTGTTATGTGAAGACATTATCTAGTGTGAAACTTGAACATCATTTTGTTTGCAGGGGTACCTCGATCCGTAGTATTTTCTCACCACAACCCATTGCACAAAAGTGATGTTTATAGCCTCGGCGTTGTATTTCTAGAGCTCTTGACAGGAATGCATCCAATCTCGCATGGCAAAAACATTGTTCGAGAGGTAGTACCTCACCACTTCATTGTATTGAAGGTTTAGTTTGAAAGCAGTGTATGTATGAAGCTATATCATATTTTTAGGGGTGGTTTGAGAGGGTCTAAATAAGTGTACTTTTTGACTTTTTATATATATATATATAAAAAAAAAGTGTAGAAAAGTAGAAAAAGTAGTTAGAAAAGTAGAGAGGAGATGTTGATAGATGTTGATTGATATAACCCAAATAGTATATGTATGCAAAAAAAAGTGCACTTTTGTAGTGCATGCCAAACACCTACTTAATGGCATGTTGGTCCCATCTGGTGTTTTTGCCTTCTTTGTTTTTGAAAATTTATGTCACTGTTTAGTGCAGCTTTTATTTACAAAATTCGAGATAGAAATAACTTAAATAAGTTGAAAAAATTGATTATTAAAAAGTATGAGAATGGGTGTTTTAGCTTCGGTTCTAATTATTAGCTTTTAGCAAGTTGCACAATCGCTCAGATCTCTCCATCCACATTAACTTAAACCATCTATCTTCTATGTTTTTCTTCCAACTTTGTCGTAAACATTGCATGTCGATCTCGAATAATCTTCTCTGCCATTGATGAACGAATGGGATCCTATCCTTCAATGCGTGGAGAAATTTGTAAGCTTGGCCTCAAGTGTTCCCAAGAAGAGACAAGCGACGACCTTCAATGGCAGAGGTGGTTCTAGAACTTGAAAGCATACGACTTATGATGCATGAGTCGACAAAGAAAGTAACAGAATCGTTTACATCGACCGCTAAGTTTGTGAGCCCTCCATCTTCATCCTCTAGCATGAATCATCCTTATGTATCGCCAGATGTCTCCGGCAAAGGACCTTGTTAGTGGAGTCATGCCTTCCATTACACCTAGATGATTTTTCTCCCAACTTCGTATTTTAGTCCACATTTGTTCAATTTGATTTGTAAAATTCGATAGCTCACATTTGATGTTGTTGTCATACAATAATAGTTTTATGCATAATCCATTGTATTTCTTGAATATTTGTGTTATACCTCCATGCTATTTGAAAAGGGTGGAGCTTATGTCAAGTTCAAATTTAAACTTGTGGGACCCAGTGAAGCCAACCACAAATACATTTTCAATGTTTCAAACCGTTCATTTTGTAGGATTTTGAGTGTATATTGTCGGGAGTAGAAAGTTGTCCCACATCGGTTCACTAGGGACTCTTGACCAACCCTATAAAGTGTGCCATGCCCACGAATCTCCAAGAGGCCTTTTCTAATGAAGGATAAACAAAAATGTACATGCTCCTGTGATACCAAATGGACAATATCTTGGTACATGCTTTACATCGATTCACTAGAGACTCTTAACCCACCTTATAAAGTGTGTCATGCTCACAAACCTCCAAGAAGCCTTTTCTAGTGAAGGAAAAACAAAAACATGTGTGCCCCTATGGTACAAAGTAGACAATATTTTGGTACGTGCTCCGGGAGTGGAGTAGTCCGCATATATATCATTCATGAAAAAATTAGATTGATTTGATACTCATTACATTTTATTGGATTGACCTAATTTTTTTCATGAATGATATGTATGTGAGTCATACAAAATGAATAGTCTAGATCATCAAAATGGGATTCATGATGGACTCCATAAGCCGCTCAAATTCACTTAAATTCCTAATTCAACTTTGAGAGAAACCCGACCCCATTATACTAATTCTTCATATATTTTAAGTTTGTAATAGATTTTCCTTCATAATAAGGCTAAGGTTGCCCGCTTGTCAATTAGCAGATTTTAGCTATACCACATTATAAATAGGAGTAATTAAACAAATTAGTGGTGAATACAAATGCCATTTGTTTACAATTTTACATTTGATTTTTCTGATGATTTGATGAATGAAGAACATAGGTTGAGTTTGATAGCTGTTAGTAATTATTTTCTTAAATAGTTACAAATATGACAACTTTGAAGAAAAAAACAAAAAGTATTATTGAGTTTCAACCCTCTAAATTGTGTGTTTTATATATAATAGTATAGATGAGATTTACAAACTTTGCTGGTCAACTATATGATATTAAATGCCTTCTCTTTAAAAACAAGTTAATGTGATAAATATAATTGAGGTGCCACCTTAGTTTGTAAGAATTTAAGTTAACATTTTCCATTTTTGACTATGAAATTTTTTTTTTTTTTTTAAACTAATCAAATAAAAAAGGAATATTTTGTAGTCATATAAATTTCATGAAGAATTATTTCTTGTATAAGTGGCTTAAGAAAATATAATTTTAATTTTTAAAATGGGATTTACTAAAATAACATGGTACCTAGATACAAATCAATGGTTACATTTATATGTAGGAGTAATTTGTAATATTTATATGTTAATTAACTCCAGTGAAAAATTGTTTTAAATTATTTTACTCCAACAACTAATTCTGTCTCCCTTTGCTAACCCAGCCTGCTAACCATCCCATCATTATATCTCCATTAGTTTAATTCAGTAACACAAGAATATGAAAATGATTTGAAAACTCTAATATTATAAACTTATAATTTTTATTCAGAATTTTATCTATAGGAATTCTGATTTGGAAAATATCATATATTGTCAAATTGTGCATTATTTTCCATTTTGACAAACTTGGAGAAAAAATGAGAACAAAAGTATAAGCCCAAAAACTTAGCCCACCAAATAATGTAATTAGTGTAATGGAAGAACATTCGCAATGGAGTGTGTGCTAGTGTAAGATGTTGGCAAAAATCGAAGAAAAAGACTTTTTGGTCATATGAATGGTTATGTTTGTGTGTGAGATAGCTGCTAAGATTAATGTCAAATATTGAAGGAGTCACTAATAGTAGTGTCTGAATAAAGGCAAGAGAAAGGGGAGGGACTTATTATTGATGCAAGAAACAACAAATGGAAGAGAGAGAAAGGGGGAGGGGTACACATTTTTTTTTTATAATTATTAGTGTTTTAAAAGGACAACTATTCCATTGCGTCACTAATTCACTTATTCACTTACTTTTATCACATTTTTTCATATAATATACTAACTCTATAATTTTTACAACTTCATTTTTTGAAAACTGAATATTTGAATCAATTTGTGTGCAACCTAACTAATCTTGAAATCCGAAAGTTTACATCCAAACAATAATAATACTATAAGCCATCATCACATCAAATAATAACTAAATATGGGACCAAAATGTGGCTACCCATATTACTCTATTTTAAATAGAAAAATGTTAAATGGGTGCACACCATATATACCCTATAACAAAATGTGTAATTTTATCATAAAATTTCGTAATTTTAATCACAAAATGCATAATTATGTATTTATTACACTAATTTATAATGAGATTACGTATTTTATAATTGATATTATGAAAATTTATAATTAGAGGGCCCGCACAATAGGATTTCCCTCCTAAATATTGCACAAAACTCAAATAAATTTCGAAACTTGTTAAAGTTTTTGTTTTCGTTTTTTTGTTTTTTTTTTTTTGTGTTGGATGGGGGAGTTGCTTTTAAGCTCAAAAAAGCCCAAACTCTTTGGTCTGGCCCAATAGGTAATAGCCCTACGTGTCATGGAGGCCCAATTCTTATTGCTGATAGCCGGCCCGTGTTCTTTGCTAAAAAGCCACACGTGGCAGAAATACGAGTGAGATGGGGCTAGGGTTTTGAAGCATTTTGAGCTTCGGACCCACCAGTATATATGCATACACAAACTCCTCCATCCATTTTCTAGGGTTTTCAGAGATTTCGAGCTCAGGCCTGTTTCGCCATGGGGAGGAGTAAGTGCCTTTTCGCTCTATCGATCTATCTATATATCTATCTTTCTATCTATATATATGTATATGCTTGTGGTTGCGTATATATAGATCTGTATTTGGTTTATCTATCTGAATTTTTTACCGTATGGTTTTCTGTATATTCATAGATCCATTGAAGATTTGAATTTTTTGATCTAAAATGTTTTTTTCTTTGTGCTTCTTGTTTCTTTGAGTCTTCAATTGAGATCCGTAATTCAATTTTCCGTGTGGTGCTGAGAAATCTGAGAGAAATGTGTTTTTTTTTTTTCTTCTGGCCCAAACACCAGCCCTGTTGGTTTCTGAAATTCTTATTGGATTTCATTTCACATCTTGAATCGATTTTTCCTTTTAATTTCAATTGTGTTTGCATTCAGTTTTTTTCTTTCTATTGTATGGTGTTGTTTTATGTTGATCAGGTGTTTGTTTTATACTGTTTAATTGAATGAATAATTACATAATTTAGTAAGTGTCTAAAAAAGGCAAGTTTTGGAATATTTTGATGCTTTGTTCTGTTCTATGTAAATTTAGTACGGCCGAGCATATACCGAATGAACAATGTTGTTTGTAAGATTTATTATTAGGATCCTTATTATCATTTGTAGTTTTGTATCTTTTGCTTCATGGTTATGCTTTGATTATTAAGATTAAGCTTGTTTTTAGTCTTTGGGAATGTTGATTTATAATTTGCTTGACGCTGGCTAAATTATAGCTATTGGTTTATTTGTTTGGCTACCGAATGGATTTCATGTAGCTTATCATATTTCTGATTTTAGTTTTGCTATAGCTATATGTCTGCATTGACTTACACTTTATGTTGGCATCTTTATTGATTCAACGTATTTATTACTAGACATACATATATACTTTGTAATTGGCTGTTCAATGTCCAACATTTTGGGTGGATTGCATCCCTATCAAGTGTTACTTGACTTTTTTTTTCCTCCTGGAAATGCTCTTTGTATCCAGTGTTTAAAATGTATATGCAGTATGCATGTGAAGTTATAAATCTTGTCTAGATTATTTTATAAGTCTTTATTACACCAAGACCCCCTCAACTATTTGTGAATATCATCATACACCTTCATCTTTAAACCCATGCATTTATATCCCCTCAACTATAAAAATGCATCACTTTTACCCCTTTTTGCCCCTATCCACAAGGGGATATTTGTATGGTTTTTGGGGGTGTAGATTAATATTTGCTAATAGTTGAGGGGTCTTGATGTAATTAATCCATTTTATAACAAGCCTCCAGTTTCATATTCAAATGTCTTTTACTGATGTGCACTGTATGTGTATCATTTTTTTCTCACTATTGTAGGACCTGCAAGGTGTTATCGCCAGATCAAGAACAAGCCTTACCGAAATCAAGGTACTGTCGTGGTGTGCCAGATCCCAAAATCAGGATTTATGATGTTGGGATGAAGAGAAAGGAGTCGATGAGTTTCTTTGTGTGCATTTGGTCAGCTGGGAGAAGGAGAATGTCTCCAGTGAGGCACTGGAAGCTGCACGTATTATGTAACAAATACATGACCAAGTTTGCTGGAAAGGATGCATTTCACTTGAGAGTGAGGGTACACCATTCCATGTTCATGCGTATTAATAAGATGCTTTCCTGTGCCGGAGCTGATAGGCTCCAGACTGGTATCGAGGAGCTTTTGGTAAGCCTCAAGGAACATGTGCATGGCCATCGGTCAGGTCCTCCTGTCTGTCCGCTGCAAAGATGGAAACAGTCATCATGCCCAGGAAGCTCTGCGTCGTGCTAAGTTCAAGTTCCCTGGTCGTCAAAAGATCATTGTCAGCAGGAAGTGGTATGCAGAAATTATCTTTATCTGTGTTGAATGAATAATTTACATAGTAATGTTGTCATGTCATTTCTATCAATCTAAAAGAGGGAAGTTCTTACTTTATCACTAGCAATTTGTACCTTAATTTTGTGTACATTGCTATGTAATTTATAGGATTTGAGTTTGGTGTAATTTAAAATTTGTTAAATTTAACCTTTGTGGCATGGCAGGGGATTCACCAAGTACAACCGTACTGATTATCTAAGGTGGAAATCAGAAAACCGTATTGTGTCAGATGGTGTCAATGCCAAGGTTAGTCTCCGTCAAAACTCAAGAGTTAGTTTTTCTTGTATTTTTTAGCCTTCCTACTAGTTCCAATCTTGTCTTGGCTGATAATCATTGTCTGATTCCTACTAGTATAACACCATTCTGTTGGATCCCTGCCACCCAGTAGCTGCTGGGGTGGTAGATAGAATGTACTGGATAATGTCTGGTGTTTATTTTGCGATGTTTAGATCACACATTAGATAACATGATTGTTGTTTTGATTCTTGCAGCTTCTTGGGTGCCATGGACCTTCTGGCAAACCGTCAACCTGGAAGAGCATTTATTAATGCATCTGCTTAAGGAGATTTTGTTGACTGCTCGGCATCGATCTCTGGAACTGAAGGACTCCTGCTTTTTTCCTTTCTGCATTTTATTGCTGTCTAGGGGAATTTTGACAAATTCTCTGCTTGAATTAGTATTGTGTTGAAAACTTGGAATACTTTGCTTTAAATTTGTTTTTATTAAATGGATTTTGTTGCAATCTTGGTACTAGCAACCAATCCTTAGATTATATATGTGGTTTGGCTAATTAATTATTGGTTTGAATCATGGTAATTGTGTTCTGCATGCTGCTGAACTTTTAATTGGTTGGTCCATACAGGTATTGTATTGGCTTCATGGGCGTACTTTTTTTTTTTTTTTAATCAATGCTTGGATATCTTGGTATGGGGGGTTTTATGTTCTGTTGCTGAGAAGGGGAGTCATACTAATATTTGAATTGTCTTGGATGACCAGAGAATGCCGTCACTGGTTTTTAAATCGTTGCAATGATACCAAAATCTATGTGAACTGGACTTGAATTTTTGGTTTGCAGTGGTTTTGTTGGAGTCTGAAACAATTTTTGTTTCTGAGGAAAGTCTGGTATGGTGAAATGTAGTGTCAGTTTAAGGTTTACTTTGATGTGGGAAATAATCTCAGGAAAGTGAAAGGTGTTCTTGAAATTTAGCTTGGTTTGGGAAGAGTTGATTTAGCCTGTTTTTGGGCCTTTTGGCTAATTTAGCCTAGTTTTGTTTGGGAAAAGCTTTTGGTTGTTTTTGGTTTGGATGTGATAGTTATGAAAGAAAAAACTAAAAAATGAGTAAATTAGTTGTCTTTTGTTTATTTAGACACTTTACCGCTTGCCAAACGACTGTTGGAATACATGGATAGGAAAGTGAAAGGTGTTTGTGGAACATGGATAGGAAAGTGAAAGGTATTTGTGGAAATTTAGATTTATGACTCTTCTTTGGAAATGAAGGGATTTGGTATTACTCATTCTGGACGTATCTTTACATAAATAAGTGTACTTTTTATCTTTTTGGACAAAAAAATTAAGGTTGAAAATATGGATGTTTAGGTTAATTTTTTGACTTTTTATGGAAAAATGTGTAATAAAAAATTGTGAAAATTGATTTTTAGAAAAAAATTTGAATTAGGAGTTATGCAGCCGTAATTGTTGACTTTTGGTAAATAGTGTTAACTTTTAAACTTTTTGAGTAACTTTTTAACTTTTTAGATTATTTGGGAGTATCCAAACTTCATATAATAAATTTGACAAGAATGATGTGACAGTACTATTATTGTAAACAAATTCACCTTCAATAATATTTTATTTTGAAATAAAAAGTTCACAATGAATCACATCTTTATGTATGAATTTTTTATTTGTATGACAATACTAAAAAAAAAAAATTTTAAAAAACTTACATTTCTTTATTCTTTTTTTATTATTTTAAATTCCTTTCTGAATTAGTGAAATCCAACCTGTTCATTCAACAAATTGGATCTTACCAACAATCAAATCACAATGCAACCTATTCATTCACACAAAAAAAGTTCATATATTTATTGCCTGAACTAACTGAAAATAATTTAGTTGTTTCTAGCACATGGTGCACCAAATTAATGAGGTCACGCAAAAGATTATAAATGAAACTGATCTTTTTTGGGTGGGTAAAATGAAACTGATCTTACCTCTTACTTAACCAACTAAGCCAAGTCAAGTTAGTTTTTTTTACCCAATTTGTAATTCGGGGACACCATGTAAGTGTGCTGAGTTGATGTTGCAAGACAATTAAATAATTACTCAAAATTAAATAATAACCGCCCCACCACCACCAAAAAAGTGCTTCTACAACAATCACTTGTCCATGGTTACATGAACCCAAGGCAATTTACCAATTGAGGGAATAGAACTCCATTAGAAGTTCATGAGCAGAAACCCATTACTATATATATTCCATATATAACTCTTGATAATATTATATCCCAAAATGGCATCTTACATGGAGATGTAGTTATATCCTCTAGCCAACAAATGTTCTGAACTAGTTTGGCTTTCATTTTTCTCCCCATTAAAATCCACCGGTTCTGAAAAATTGCTGGCTCCTTCATCGTTTCTTCTGCTTTCTGCCTTTCTTTGATCTTGTTAACCGTTTTGGTTCTTTCTCATTGTTCAGATCAGACCCTTTTGCCCCATTTGATGTATTCTCTGCGTCACTGTGTACTTCATCATCAACGACCGTATCATCTATGTCACTGGAACAGTTGGATGCTGTGACTATGTAAACCTGCAATAGACATGAATTTTTTTGTTTCAGCCATACTACACGCTAGAAAGTATCAGACACAGAATACACGTATGTGAGACAAAAATGTTTGCAACTATAGATGTGAACATGTTACGTACAAATGCAAACATTTTGTCTCACATTTGTACATTGTGTTTGATTCTTTGTGCATATAAACATTTTGTTTTTGTTTCCATGAAGCACAAAAATTTATACTAAAATTAAATGTTGTAACAAAATCAACAAAAGTTGTGCCACAAAGGACTAGAACAGGAAACATAAGTAACAAAGTTTCCCCATTGCAAGCAACATTTATCACTCATAAAATACAGAATATCAGGAGGACTAAATTTACTTATTTTCAGTATTGTTTTCGTCATCTGGAGGCGCATGGAATTACAACAGAAAAGAAAATCTGTATGGAGAGGAGCAAATGCAATATAGTTATTATAATTTTAGTACTTATGGAGACACATGTAACCTAATGAAGTGACAAAACTTGACTGTGGAGAGTTGAATTTTGTTGATTTTATAAATGCACCACAAAAAATTTCTGGGACGCCTTAATCCTAAATTTAAATTTTGTTGATTTTTCTTTGAACACTCCCATTAATGCCCACCTTACACACACACACCTAGCTTGTCAACACCACCTCCTCTCTTTTCCTCCCGGCGCATGCCACCCCTTCCCTACTCCGATGCCCTCCCTCTCCTCCTCAAACCCTAACCCCACCTACCATCACCAGCAGACACACACACACACAAAGAGAGTCACGCAGAAGGGGAGCAGAACAAGAAGGGGTGTGGCGGTTTATAAAGCAGAGAGGAGGTGGAGGTGACGAGAGGAAGGGAGGCGTTGGGAGTCACACAGGTAGGAAGAGGGGCTGTGGAGGAGGTGAGGCGTCGGGACGGTGCCAGCCAGTGGGGAAGGTTTAGAGTGTGGCATAAGGGCTGACGAAGGCTAAGGCTTTTCCTTCTGATAATATAACTTGGGGTTATAAAGATGGGGTCTCAACAATTTTTGAAGTGCATCTAGAGACTCCTTAGTAATTTCATATTATCTGACCATTATACCATTCAACCTCCATGTTATATTTTCAATACAAAAATGATCATGTGATCAATGGTTTGCCCCACAAATTTTCTTTTGCTTTGTTAGAGATTCACTACAATTTGAAGGGCATTTAAAAGAAATTTCTTATGCAAAAAGACAATGAAAATCTCCCAAACTAGACTTAATTTTCTAATGGTTGTGTCTAAAGGAATACTACTATCGTGACAATTTGGTCTCGATAAAATACATCAAAACAAATAAACATATTGCATATTGTTAGGTCCTACTTGTTGCCAATTTTGCGAACAAACTTGGTTTAGTCGAGTTGTAATTTTTCTAAGTTTTTGGTCTTCCCGCTCAAGTAGGAAAGCTACGCTCGGCGACAATCTCACTCTCGTAGTTTGGCTTGTCTGCGCAAAAATCTTTGGGAGGTGTGTTTTACGTTGGAGCATATTTTCCAGTTCGGCGTAGACCACAGTTAGACACGCGTTTAGTGACACCACTCGGCGGCCATTCCTGCGCTCTAACGAGGTTCGCGTATCTAACTGCTATATAGCTGTGTTTCAGTCAGAATTTAGGGCATGGCTTCCAATTTCTTGTTTTGGGTTTTAGGGTTCTCTTATGAAGGTTATTTGCTAGTTTTCCTTTGATTTCTTTGTGAATTTATTCATGGATCAAGAGAGTTAAATCAAAGGGTTGTCGGTTTGTTTTTATCAATACAAGAGTGTTGTTCTTCGATGGATTCTGTAGATTCAAGCGTGGAGTATTCGAAGGGGTTCGAAGTTGTGCGTGGTCATTGATTTGACATGGATGTTGTGGATTCGACATCAAGCTGGTCAATTCTGAGACGAAGACACTAGTGAAAGAGATACAAATTGTTGAAGACAAATTGACAAAGTTTGGGTAATTTGTTTTGAAAAATTTGTATTCTTTCTTTTTTTTATAGTGGATTGATTAGTAGCATGTCGCCCGTGGTTTTTAATCACAATTGAGGTGCTCGGTTATGGTTTTCTCGTAAAAATCAGTTGTGTCAATTTATTGATTTTGAAGCAACAATTTAAATCCCTTTCGTACGTGCTAGATAATTTATATTGTTAGTTTTAATTGTTTGGGAATTGTTGAAATTAATGCGTGCGAATCACGAATCGCTTAGGTTTTCACATATATTAAAATTAACACTCCTAGGATTAACTCCTCAAGATTGATAAAATGTGAACACAACAAAGCAAGTTGTGACTTGGGAATAGGAGAAGTCCAATGGCATTTATTTCAACATTTAGAAACATATTTTTTGAAAATGCATGCTTGTATGAACATATGTAGAGTTCATACACATGCAACAGATCAATCTTTAAATGTTATAATATGACCAAAGCATTAGTTATTCTTGGTTGTGAAGACAACTAAAATGAATCATTTTCTTCTCAGGAAAAGGTATATACAGATGCATAATAACAAAATAGACATCTCTATCAAAACCATCTAGAAGGCCATTGATGATCTTGGCATCAGAATTTGCACACTAGGCAACAGTGTTCAAAAATTATAAATAAATTTAGTTTAAAATATATAATTATAGAATTAAAACAAGCATCACACATAAATCACAGATTTTTAGACAAAGTAACTCAGTGCATAAAGATAAGTCATCTTGCTTGGAAACCTAGTCTGCCTTTTTAAAAGTATGTTGCAAAAAAGACGTCCATTAATACATGTCGGGACATAATAGCAAGAAACAAGAATTACTATCAAACATATGGTAAATGAATGTCATTAATGGAATCCTACCTTAAATCTTGCAGGTTCAATCAATTCAAACACCAGAGCATCACCGTCATCCAACTTATGATCCAGAGCAAATGCTCTCCATCCACCGCTAAGCCCAGTTCTCTTGCCAATGTAAACAGAGTCATATTCTGCACCATTTTCATCTTCAATACTATATCTACTATCGTTTTAGGAAGATGATCCTCCTGAATTTAGAAGGAAGTCCTTCACATCATGGCAAATTAATTTAGCACCAAAGGATATGTATAGCTATTGAAAAATGTAACATGTGCAATATATCTAGATTCTAGACAATATATGTACATATCGTATAAAACTACATTACAGGAAAATCAATGGCTAAGAAAAATTGTTCTACTGAAACTTACCAACCAAAAACAACTATAAACATGAGATCGAACCATGGATTTGACAAAAGATGGATTTCCCGATGTTAAATTGCTTTGAATCTTCTCTGCACACTTAAAAGCTTGAGCTCTTTCTTCGTAAGAAGCAGTTTTGACTTCATGCAATGGTCTTGCTAGATAGCTGGAAATTCAATTATACTATTACTAACAACTAAATTGGAAATATATAAGACAACACTATGTTCACAAGTATTGATGCAACCTTGCCCATGATGAACTTATCTTTGATCTCTTTCGCAAAGGTGGAAGCCCTATGTCAACCTGAAATGAAAATTAAATAAACTTAGCTTAAAAACTGTTGCTAGTTAGGAATAGTACAGAATAATAGGAGCAAGACCATGTCAAAGCTCAAAGAATTTGTAAAAAATTCTTAAAAATGATCTATACATTTCACTCAAACTGTGAAACTGGTTTTGATCCCAAAAATTGTGATGCTTTTAATTTCATTTGTCTTTCAAGTGTTTGTAGTTCACATTCTTAATATTGATAAGATTACAAATTATTAAGTGCTAGTACTAACATCATCACGATACGAAGGAATTGGATTGCGTGCACGAGAAGAACGTCTTGGCTCTAGCATGTAGATATTTTCTGATTTGGGTTTTGAATAGCGTTGCTGCAACATAAATAAAATAAAATGGAATAAAGAAAGTTCACGAAACACAAATAGACAAAACCACTAATGCCAAAGCTAGAAGGACTGAAATTATAGCCATAAAATCAAAGGTTAGGAAAGAACTCATATTTACCACAGGCTTCTTGTCAGAACTTTTGAGATCAGATAAACTCTTTGAAATCTTCGAAATCCCTAAATCCTTCAGGAAATAAATTTGATAAATTAACCATAATGTTGTCTAATGTTAAAAAGTAGATGTCAATTAAGCTCTAAGAAGATGTATTGCTCTCGATTATCCAAGAAACAATAGTTTCTGAGCAATGCTATACATAATCTCATTTCTTACCTCCTTTTCTCCCTCCTAGACACAAAACAATGGGGTCCACATTCATAAATGCATATAGGCCTACTCATTTGTGCCTTGGAGTAAGAAGAGGAGGTAAGAAATCGGATTATATGAACTATTTTCCTTTCTTTTAAGAAGAATAGATCACTTTTGTGACACTGCTCGTTCATTCTTAATTTAGAGCTGTAGCTCATAAACCATTTAACTACTACAAATCCTGATCAGTAAGTAAACATTTACTAACAAATAAAAAAGAAAAGGAAAGCAAAGGAAAGATATATATGTGTGTATGTGTGTGTATTAAGTGTCCATTCAACACTACATGACTACCAAGTGCTAGAACTACTGAGTCTTGGGTCAAAACTATTTTTCTTAGCCATGCACTAGTTAAGATGATAGCATAACTACCCTAACCAATTTGAGCTTATAATGAGATGAAGAAAACAAAATCCCTGGCTCTGTTTGGAAGAGCTTGAATTGTGATTCCAACTCTTAGTTTGCACATGGTGTTTGATTATGGCTTTCAAAAATTAATTTCACACTCACTTTTGAAAACTTCGATTTAAAGCGAGAAAATTTGAGCTAACTAGTCATCACGGATGTCCCACGGATGTCCGGCGGTTAAATCGACGAGTTGACCAAACGATTGCATAATTATTATTATTTTTTTATTTTTTTTGCAATTGACACATGTTAATTCTTATATATTCAATAAAAATATTTTCTAAATTTTTAAAAAAAATTATGAGTTTTGAATAGAATTTTGAGTTGTATGTTTGGTTATGAGTTGTAAGTTTTTATATCAAATATCATATGTCACATCAAAAATTCTCCACTCAATTCAAAACTCATTCACCAAACAAATTTTTCACACTCAAATCATAATTCCAAAACTCACAAACTCAAAATACAACTCTATTCTCAAATCATATTTAGAAAACTCTACCAAACGCAACCAATATTTTTCCATCTAAAAACATATTCTAGCATTGTAATTAACCTGTGTATGCAGGCATACAAAATACATACATGTAGGATACATATGAAAGTAGAAGAATTAATTAATATAAATGAAATTGAATGAGAAATATTTACTACTAAATGATAAAAGAAATACCTCGAAGCGTTTTTTATTGTCTTCAACTCGTTGCTTAGAGCTTCCTCGTAAGTGTTGCCACTTTTGTTGGCCATTGCTTGCAGTAGTCCAGATACAAGATATCCAATTGTTTGTCTAAGGCATCCCGAAATACAAGTAGAATTTTCTTCAGTACAGGATTTAGAAAGGCTGTTTTGCTGAAAATTTAAACTAAAAAGAAAATTGCGTAAATGATCTTAATCCCAACCTGTTATTAAATATGACATCTTAAGCTTCAAGTACTATCTTATTGAGTCAAGACTTAAATCACAAGTATACTGCAATATAAAATAGACAGCCTAATTTCAATTCTTTGATCTGGGAGTCCTTCGTTCATCCTTTCAGTCTATTGGGTGGACACTCTATCAGAACTCTAGTCCTTAAGAGTCAAGTCGTTTAGCTATAGGGTGTGTTTGGTTTGGTTTTGGGAAATAAATTTTCAAAAAAATCTTGGGGAAAGAGTTTAAAATTTTTTGATTTGTTTGGTTGTATATTTTGGAAATAGTTTTGAAGTATGGAAGTTTGGGATGATTTGATAGTTTGTTATAGTTGAGTAGATGTGTGTGAGAGAAAAAGTGATTGAGAAGGAGAGAGGAGAGAAAAGTGATTGATTGATGTGTAGAGAAAGTGATTTTGGAAAAAAATTTCAAAAATTTCCAACCAAACAAAGCCATAGTCTCTTCTTCTCCTTAGCATATGTTAGAGCAATCAAGGTTATGCAAAGGTTCAAACTTTACATAAAACTTTTGTTGCTCCAATAAAAATAGTCAAAAGAAATACGAACACTTCTAAAAGGTGACATATAGTGTCAGGACATTGACAAGACAAGACACTTGTTGCATACTTAACATTTGTTAAACACGTCTAAACATGTTTTATTATTTTAAAAAATTTCTAGACTCAAACACGCATTGGATGCTCGGGAGAACATTTGTCTATCGCTTAGATACACATGAAACACATTTATAAGTTTGAATAAAATAATTTGAAATTCTATGATTAAAAAAAAGGTAAATTCATACGATTCTCCTCCTTTAGACTAAAAACATTATTTTTTTAAAGTAAATATTTATATATATGATATATAATAATTGCTTGTCCTTATATATGTTATATAATAAATATATAAAATTATTTTATTTGTTTATAATAATTGTTTAGCTAGAGGTAAAGTTCTCCCAGATTCAGAGACACAGGCAGCTACTCCTTCAAAAATTGGGAATCGAAAGGATGGGATGCAAAATAAGGGCCTACAATTGTTCATCAAATGAGACCGAGAACCCAAATGATCTATCAAAGAGTGAGAGAGACTAACTAGACTATAGTCAACCACCTTTGAAGGTTGCAAAGCCTTTAGAGTGCCCTTGAATGGAAACAACTTGAACTGACAACTTCCTACACTTCAACATGACACTCTTTAAGCTAAGTTATATCCCTTCTCTAACTTCATTGAGAAATAGAATTGACTAATCCTAAGTCAAAGGGTCAAGAAACTTAATGGCACTATTCTTGAACAACTAGGAGCCGGGCCCTCTTTTTGCACAATTACGGAAATGAAAATAACGAGAAAAACCAAATTCAAATTATCAATTGCCCACATAAAAAATAGGATTGACTATGGATTAGTGTTACGAAAACTCTATTACCCTAGCGAATTACGTTTTGGTATGTACGTCGAAATATTGTACACTTTCATTCCAAAAGCGGTAAATTTAGATATCTAAATGATCCCAAAAAATTCAATTTATCTCCTAAAGGTTTCCTTAGAGAAATAAATCAAATATAATGAACTAAAATCAAAGGTGAGTGAAATTTTAACAGAATAAAATGTCAAAAGATAGGTCATAATGCTCATAGAAATGTGTTACTATATGATTAATTTGGAGAAAGAAAACTTACAATTCAATGAATGTCTAATGTTAAAAGAAAATTACTCTAGAACTATCTTAAATTCTTACAATATAATTCATACAAGTCTATTCCTATTGTACCATATTTTAGAGCACATGGTGTTCCGTTCCCATTTTTGTTCCACGTACCAAAATGATCCACGTTCAGGAACATAGCTATGGATTCAAGCCATAGCAACCTTCATAGTGTTTTAAAATGGTTTACAACGATAATGTAACACTGTTACATAACCATATGAAACACTGCTATCCGTTACAGTTATAACAATGTGATTGAATTTCAAAAGGGAACAGCCACCATCGTCATGTTATACACATAACAAGCAGACTATTAGAACACCATTACAACCATTACTGCCATTACATAAGTGTGGTAACATTTGTCACTTTTAAAAGCCAATTTTTTTGCTCATTTTGTGCTCTTAAAACTTTTGTTTTTATATTTATTTACTAACATTAAAAATTAACACAAGTTTTATTTGTAGTTGTAACTTGTAAGGTTTGTGTTGTGTAAAACTTGTATAACTTGAAAATATAAATCAAATGACTAGCTTTTTAAATAGAATAATAGTGATAGGCTAAAATACAATAAATAAATGAATATGAAGCTAAAAAATGGAGTGTGAATATCATTGATCTAAAACAAATGGCTGGTTTTATTCTTATTTTTAAATTTTACTACTTTTATTATTTATTTAACATATATAACCTTGAAATTTGAAACACAACATAATATTACAAATCTGTAATAATAACAAAATAAATAATATAAAAGTGGTGTATTTTGAATTTATGACATGTGAAATCAATAACTATTGAAAAAAAAAAAAAAGGTCAAAACTCTCTTCATAAAAACTTTAAAGTAGTACAAAAATTTTGGAAAGTAATATTTCAACATAGAAGACCAAAAAAATTACAATTAGTACACACTAGAAACTTTAAGCCAAAAAGATTCTCACCCATTTGTAAATCTTTCCCCAATTTCCCACTTACATGATATTTCTCCTAAAATTTTATAAATATATTGAATCATGATTAACAAATATACTAAACCTTTCAAAAATTATTTTAAATCCCAAGAAATGTGATTTTGAAATAATATATATCGGTAAGTTTTCGCAAAGTTGTGCAAAAAACAAAAAATTTTCACAACTCTGGTTGTCGCAACCTTACCCTACGCCTGTTACACCCTTCAACGGCATCACCACTACAGTTATTGTTAATGAAACGGCACACATTACTTGAAACCTTTCCCCCACATGTTATGTTTTACATTTTTAAAAAAATTCCGTGCCAGTGTGTTTGTGTCGTGTCACCTGTCCTAAAACAAAATAAATATCAACATTTCAAAACCCAGATTACACTTGATGGAACTTATTGTCAAATTTTTTTCTTTTTATTTTTTTGTAAATCATTTTTCTTAACAAGCAGCTTCAATAACCAGTCAAACAGCCAATCTTCCCCAAAATCAAATCATAATGCTACAATGACCAAATTAGAAAGCAAAATTTTCATAGCATCTCCAATGCATTGGTGACATATCATAGGTATCCAAAATTGCTACTCAAATTTGGTCACTAAAGTACACGCAATTTAGTCCCCATTTGATGAGGTTTGAACGCAGATTAGCTACAGACCTGCCATTATTGCGCAAAATGACTCCTCAAATTCAAACCCACATCCTTAAAGGACCCTTTGTTTACTTTTGCTCACTAAAACCAAATAAATAAATACATAAAACAGAGTAGTAAAATTTGATAGCATTTTGCTTTTACCAACAACAACAAATTGATCCAGTAGTCCGACCTCTAAGGCTGCAACTCTAAGGCTAAGTCTGCTTGAATCTTGAATTTAAAATATATTAAGGAAACAAAAAATGGGAAGAGATGTGAAAAACAAAAAATATATATATATATATATTTTTTACTTTGTTTCTCTTTACTGTTTCACAAATTACTCAACAACTAAAAAATCAAGCTAGGATAACCTGTAGCAAAAACATAACAACTCCATGTATGCTCAAGCGCTCACTCACACAACACATATCAACACAACACTCTAAAATATACTGAAGCAAAACTAGACTAAGACAAAAACATTGCTAGATGATAACCAGAGCAGAGTATCAATTTTTTACGAGTTGATTGCATAGTTCAAAACCTGAAAAAAATTATAGAAGATTTCAGCTGAATGATAGATGAGGGGTTGTTAAATCAGAGACATCAAACCTTGGATTATTAACTCCCGATCTGTCAAAGTGCTCTGAGGAGGCTGTGCTCGATGATACCACCACTACACTCTTTCGTTGCACAGAGAGCGAGAGAGGGAGGGAGGGAGGGAGGAAGCGCCGAATTTGAAATTTGATATTGGAGACAAACAGCTTGGGAATTCGTGAGTTTTATTTAAAATGCACCCTCAAATTTATTTGAGAAATGACCCCTTTTTATTTATTTATTTTTTGGGTTGTTTGGGTTGTCTAAATAAGTGTATTTTTTTATGTCTTTTGGACTAAAAATTGAGAGAAAAAAATATAAATGTTTTGGTTAACTTTACTTTTTATAGAAAAATGTGTATTAAAATTGTATAAAGAGAATTAGTATGTAGGAAAAATTAGGATTGAGTTGTGCAGTCTGTTAGTCGTATTTTGTTGACTTTTTGGTGAATAAGGTTAACTTTTAGCTTTTTGAGTAAGCTTTTTTGGCTTTTTGACTTTTATGAACATCAAACTTGGCCTTAATGTATGTGTGAGTCTCGCATTATAAGTGGTTGAGATAGAGTGGGGTTGTGGAGTCATGTATATATGAGGTCTCTATTACAATTGAACTTATTTAGCCTTTGTTTGGGATGTGAGTTACATTTTTATTTGATTTTTGATTATTTTAGTTTGAGGCTAAATTTTTTTGTTTGAGATAGATTTTTGATTTTTGTAAAAGAAAAAAAATGAAATGATTATGATTCAAATATGATGTTTTTGTCTTATTAAACTAAAAATATATTTTATTTTTGTTTCAAAGACTATTTTGCCAAGAAAAGAATGTCACACATAGTCTTAAAATATGAATTGTTTTTATAATTTAAAAAATTATCAAAATTTTTTATTTAATAAAATTAATTAAAAATAAAACTTTTAACTTCTCTCGTAGATAATAAAATTATCTAAATTATTAATTAAAATAATTTTTTAATATCATTTAAAATTATTAATTAATTTGATGATTTATTAATTAAATTGACCGTTGATTTATAATAAAATTAAAATTTTCAAAAGGTAATATATAATTTTCAAAATTACAAAAAATAATTTGTATTTTAAGTAAGGGAATAAAACTCAAAAGGTGTATTTGTAATTTATCTTAACATTTTGTGCTTTAGCGGCATCATTTATGGTTGGCCTAGTCAAAGATTTGAGTAACTTTAAGCTTTTGGTCTGAGGTTATTTAGTAAGTTAAAATTTGATAATTTGAAAGTTAAAATCAAAAGCACTCCTTCTCCGGCTTTTAAATAATTAGTTTTTCTCAAATTATTTAAATTATTTTTACCTAAAAAATTATAAATAAAATCTGTACCAAATAGTCTCTATACAAATTTTTTAAATTAAAATAAACAATAATCAATTCTACCTCAATCTATAGCAAACACCCCTAGCCATTGGTCTTAATTCTAAAAAAGAAAAAGAGGGGGAAAAAAGTCAGATTACAAAGACCAAAAAAAATAAATTAAGTGTTGTGTTATGCATTGTAGGCCCACTCAAAAATAAAAGAAACAAACTTTACATCAATGTGTTTCCTAAAATGAGGCCCCTTTTGTCTTCCTTTTCAGATGCTAGATTGTCATTGTCCCCTAAAAATATCTCTCTTCTCTCAACCGTATTTTTGTATTAGAGATGATCCAGACCCCACTTGAGGGTGACACTTCCACCACACACTCACATACACGTCAGGTCAATAGGAGGATTAAAAAAAATAGAACCAATCAGCATTTACTAATCTTTGTGTTTAGTTGAGGATTTGGAAAGAGAAAATGGAAAAGGTAGAAAGTTGAAATGTGAAAAAAATATCTTACATTTCACATAGTTACAGCATCTTTCCCTCACTTTTCCAAATCCCTTCCCAATCATCTAGTCCTAATCAAACACATCGAAAATAGCGTATTAAGGGTGGTAGGGATCACCCTTGAGTGGAGGTCTCACTCTTCCTCTTTTTTGGATATGAGAGGTTACTGTCACAACACCTTACTCAGTCATGCTTCATTGTCATTTGATTTTATTTTAATAATTTAAATTATTTATATTTATAAAATTTGTCAAATATATTATTTATATAAAAAACAAGATTAATCAGATATACTTAACTCCACTTATCTTTAAAAATTATTAAAATTATAAAAGCTACTGTTTATTTTTTATAAATATAAATATTGTCTTGTTATGAACTACAAATGTCTAATTGACTTAAGTTATATTTGGCATGCCCAATTAGGTAAAAATAGTCATATAAGACAAAATGAATATTTTAATCAAATAGGACAAAATATTATATATCCAAATCATAATTATTTTTATTTTTTTCTCTCACAAAAATATAAAAAAGCCTAAAAAAATATATCCCAAACGTAAATTTTTAGCCATGAGCACTAATAGTCAAAAAGTTAAAAAAAGTCAACATACATCCCAACGTAAGACTTACATTTTTTTTTATAAATGTACTCAATAAATCTCACAATATAAACAATTTAGTTTATTAATATATTTGAGAAACAACTCCAACTCAAACTTCACATAACAACACGATCTGTGCCCACAAGACACAGACCCAGCACCCTCCTATAATCCTATTTTCTAGGCTTCTTACTGGTTTTTGTCCGCACTAAAATTCTTACTTCTTAAATTAAAAGAAAAATGTGTTTAGCTATCATGTTTTTTTTTTTTTTTTTTTTAAATTTATTTGTCTATCATGTTTTTGTTTAGACTCGGTTTGGTTTTTGACATAAAATATTTAAAAACATATATTTTTTACTTATTTTTTTATTATTTGATTAGATATAAA